>JAECUM010002510.1:0-84323 GCA_016617855.1 Megalonaias nervosa
CTTGTTTCTTTCATTTATATGTTGTCTTATTTTATCTGAACTCAATTTCATTGTCTTCGTGCAACGAAGTATAATATTTCGTTATACTATAGGTACTCGTTATTCTTCAGATTTCTGGCTACACTAATCTTTCTAACACTAACACTAATGAATGTGTCTTTTATATTCAAAAATAAATTCAAATTAAAAGGGTCTAATTTAAAACTCAGATTTCAAACTAATTTTGAGATGAATAATGAACTGGACCAAGATGCACTAAAAATTTATAGAATGGCTATAAGTTCACGAGGATCTAATGATGCAGACCAGCCTAAAACCATCAATTAATTTTGCCCAAGTCAGAAACAAATTGGTAATAAACCTTACACATCACCTACTTGATACATATATCCATATATTTAGTTATTAAACAATAGTAGCTGAGACATCATAGTCTAAATTTAACAAATTTGACACAGTTACAATTTACTACCAAAAAAAAAACTTTCTTGTGGATTTGTGACGGAATATCTAGTTCTGTGTATGTGCAATGAACGTGGATACAGTTTCAAAGATACGTAAGAAACGCAAAAGTTGTTGCAATAATCTTCCATTTAGGATCAATACGTAGATAAAACTTTCACCTAGGAGCACAAATAATGATAATGTGTCCTAAAGGTATTGTTTGCACCCATTGAGTTAAGAAAGAATAAGTAATATTTACGGTATTTGAAATACTGAAAATCAGTAGTATTACTTATTTGAATTTGTGAATGTTTAGGAGTGTCGATCTTTACATTTTTCTGTCTACAAAATTTCCGAATTAGCAATTGTAAATTAGAGGCAGAGCTGGATTCGTGGACAATACTGAAAGCGAAATAACAAAAATATTATTGAACAAAATGCACTCAAGTCTAAGAGTTGACTGACAGATAGTCCTGATACCAAATAAAACATCTGTAAATTTTGATCAGAATTTGATCATCTAAGTGTCTCATGACAAAAAATTAATTCAAACGGTGACAAAAACAATTACAGTGTGGATATCATTTTATGTAATAGATTTGCTGAAGCAAGAGAAATAATTACTGGTCAACTAATCGAAGTGACAGAGTTATATCCCTTACCCCATATTCTAATGCATCGCCCTTATTAACGCCTCATAGTGAATGTGAATATGACAGTTTGTATAAACGTGTCCGTCTGTTCTGACGTCAGTTCCATTTAAGTTTCTGCTCATGTCAGTTTTTGAGCAGTTTTGTTCGTGGAGTCATACACCTTTGTATTTTTACGCACGATGTTGAGTACTACATCACTCCTATTTTTATTGCATTGTGGTAAATTTTTAATTTTTACATTGGGCACCATCACTTAATCCTTATCACATTTTTGCACAGCACACAATGTATAAGTATTTATTTTAAAATTACATTGCTTTTTAAATTCCAAAATATGAAATATGAGCACCTTCTTACTATTGTACTTTCATGCTTTCAGGTCTTAAACACATTGTTAATACAAAATTCAACTGATATAGTCATGAGCATATCTCGGAAGCAGATTTAACTTTTGAATGTGCAACCCAAATCTGGTCTCCTCATGTCTGTCTCGCTCACCGTGTTTCTGTTTGTATTCGAGGACTGGCAAGTATTGCGTCACGGGACCACGTGATTTGTCGTCTTGTCAAAACTCGGAAAAACTCGACAATTTACGGAATCGTGGTATCATCCGCGCAATATAATCACTACCCGCCTACGATATTGAATTTATAAACATTACAGTCGAATTAAAATTTGTAGGGAATTACATACCTAAAAGGAAAAATTTAATTTCTGGTCTCATTTAAGGTACTTTGTCTCAGGCGAAATTTTCGTGCTTAAAATTAATTAAGAAAGTAAAATTTTTCCACTTTTCTCTAAATGTCGCAATGTAATAACAGGACGAATGGGCCACAAGGGGCCGCTGATTCTAAGAAGACATGTTCACGTATCCCAGGTTAGATCCACCAGCCGTGTTGATATATATATATATATATATATATATATATATATATATATATATATATATATATATATATATATATATATATATATATAAGAAACAGTGAAGAAGAAATGTCGTTTTCTTAACCTGCAGAGAAATTATTCAGTTTAAAAAAAAAATAAAAAAATAAAAAACCCACACCTTTTTTCAACTGTTTTTAACTGTATCAATATGTTTAATAAACAATGTTTTTATAAAGTATCACATGGAAAAAAAACTTTGCATTTGCTCAGTGAGCATTACTTTCGTGTCAAAAATGACATTTTGACATGAAAAATCTGTCTGAATTAGGAACTGGGGTGTAACTTCTTTTGCTAGAAGTTTTGATTGACCTATCAAGTTATATGTATGATATTCCTATGTTTTGATTTATTGTAGCTATCGAAAAATATGGACCTTTGTGACCTCACTGGTCTACTGTATTTTTTTATTACGTCAATCCTTCGTTGATTTTTCTTTTTCCACTGATATAAGAAAGATGATACATACATGTAATAAGATAGATGATACATACATGTAATAAGATAGATGATACATACATGTAATAAGCTTTTTGTACAATAGTAATAGAGATTACTTTTCGTCGCTGTAAGATGAAAGAAAAAAGAGACAGACAGACAGAGAGATTGTTTGGATCATATCAGTTGATTAGGAATGAGGTGACATTGTATATTACAAACATGTACACCATAATGCATATAATATTGTAAAACGTGCATTTGAATTACTGCTCATTTTTCTTATTTACGGGTGGAATAAAGGTTCCTACTGTTCCCAAATCAACATAAATATTTCTTTCTTTTCAGGTTTGATTGCCAAATTATACTGGTTTTAAGAAAACCCATCTAATGAAGGCACCTCCCTTTTCATTTTGCATATAATGATGATGTACTATTTGTTATAGTAAGAACTTTAGCATATATGTTAGACCACACATCCATATTCAAATTGAAAGTTTCATCCATATTTTGTCTCTAGTTGGCTGAACATTCGTTTTCAACATTGGTTTGTAATGGTCTTTACACCCTTTTATTATTATGAAATACGATTTCCAAATTTGAAAGGATAAATGTACTGACTGGTGTCTTTACATCTAATTGTAACTATTTATATAAGAATGTTACACACTGAATTATTCCTTGAATAGTACGGAACTTCGTGTTGAGACCATCCAAATCAATAATAGTTCCCTGATCTGTAAGCATATCATCAATATAGATTACATTGTATTCAAACAATTTTCCTATAGAAAATTGGTACATTGTTCACCCTTATAAGTGTGTTCATCCATAAATTTGCTTTCGTAAGATCTTCTTCTGTAGGGGTATATTTTTTCTATATACAAGTTCTAAGCCAAATAAAACATAATCTCAAAAAGCATTTTTGTTGAATTTGGATAATGTCATTACATTTTTATCTCTGAATATAAACATATTTCTAATCTCACATATTTCATATTCAAACAAATTAACAAATTTTCTATTAGATTTCTATTAGATCGACGAACTTCACGAATCAATGTTATTTACAAAGCTAATATAAATTTATCAATATCTATCATTGCCAAGCCACCTTTAAACATTGTTTGATGCATGACTTCTCTTTTAACTTTGTCAACTTCTAGCTGTTATATTAAAGTGAAAAGTAATTTATTCAATTTCCGGTTAAATTTTGTGGAGGATTTGGTAACGAGGTGTACCAATTATTGAGCTTTGGAATAGAAATAAAGTTTTCAGAAATGTTATTTCGTCAATTGGTGTTAATGATCGCTTTTCCCAATACTATAAACACTTTTTAATCATATTTATTTTATTTTCAAACTGTGACAGTAAATATTCAGTTTCATTCAGCTTGATACCTTTAATATTTTTATTATTCTTTAATAGTATAGACAATATTTCTACGCTTAATAAGAACGGATATGAGGATATTGGATCACTCTGTCTACAACCTCTGGAAACTTTTAGAAACTCTGAAAGAAAGCCATTTTGCAAAACAACCGATGAGATATTACAATAAAACATTGTAGACAGTGCCCTTATACTTGGTCTAAAATTAAAGAAAACCGTTTTGCAAAACTACCGATGAGATATGACAATAAAACATTATAGACAGTGCCCTTATACTTGTCCAAAATTAAAGAAAGTTATAACATATTGTGTATAAATTTCCATGAAATAAAAGCAAACACTTTTTCAAAATCGACTAATAATAGTATACTCGGAATTTGTAAATCTTCTCTAATGCGCATATTATATACGATCCTTGTATTTTCGCCAATATATCTTCCTTTCACAAAACAAATGTGATCGTTGGACGCTAGTTTCTCCGGTGTTCTTTTGATTTATCCTCTTTAGGTATGCAAGTTCTAATGCCTTGTCTCAAAACAGTTGAGAATGATCCAGTTTCATATGCTTCATTAATTGTTCTAACTACAAATTCCCCAATGTCAATCCAAAAGACGTTTAAAACTTTAGCTTTGAAACTATCTGGTCTGGCCTTTTGCGATTTTCATACTTTTCAAACAATTACGTGTAACTTTGCTTTCTAATCTTAAAGATTGCGCTTGGTTAAGCCTAAGAATCTTATACTGTTTGAGAAGGACATCTAAGTTTATATCATCTGCCTTTTATTGTCATTATATAGATTCTTATAATACTAACTTCCCTAGAATATCAAATTGACCAGTCATACGTTCGTTTTCATCTTTAGTTAATTTTATAATTATTTTCTTCACGTAAGTTCCAGTTTCTAGATGGCAAAACTACCTTGTTGGTTTCTAGACCACATATTAATTTTACTCTGGATCTAATAATAATTCCTAGAAGCTTTTCTTTTCTCACACTATCAAGTTCTTTTTTAGTCTCTAATATATCAAAATTATTATGTCCCATGGGACCATTATCCAAGGACTTTATCTGTTGTATAAGTTCGTTTTCCGGTTTTACTTTACGTCTTTTAATATGAACCTTACGAAATGGTTTTCGGCGAATTTCCATTAACAATTGATACAGAAATAATGAATCTGGTATAGTAACTCTTATTCTGAATTCAATACATTGTATATTTCCCCCATAATCAGTTGACGCATATTGTAATTTATTTCATGCCAATATTAATTTCATAAATATATTTTTGTCAACCAGTAAACTATTAGATTTCCACAAACCTTTAACTCTTATGAAAGTATTTAAATTTAAATATAACATTATCATGGATTGGTCAGATATATAACTTTGTTCAATTGTAACGTTTTTTTTATGGTTAGCATTAGAGATTCGACAAAATAAAGAAATCCAGTCTAACTTGTTTTAGAGGACTATTTCTTCTCCATATATATCTCTTCAATCTTGCATTTAATACTGTAAATGGATAATCTTGAACAAAAGTTTCTTTTAAACTCTATAATACATTCCTGGCTTTATATATTATATTATTTATATTTTTGTAATTATATAAATCTAATTTTGGGTCTTAAACCAAGTTAAGGTCCTAACACATAACAATAGACGCTTCACATTCATATATAATATTTATATTATTGTAAAATTCTGGACAATAAACGTTAGTTAAAGAGTTCATCCATTTTAATATCTAATACAATCAAATTACCATCAGGACCCTTCTTAATTTTTTTATATGATACTCAAAGTTGTTATTGAATACAATACAAACCCCTCGAGAGTTTGACCAGTAACAATTTGAACAACATTCATAATCCTATTATGTCCTAATATATGAAATTGTATCCCTTGTAAAATGCGTATATTGTAAGCAATATATGTGACTCTTTTTTGTTCTAAGATAATCAAAAACATTTTTACATTTGCCGAAATCACCAAGTCCCCAACGGTTGGCAGGTAGTATTTTTATGTTTGAACTATTCATTTTCAATGTAAAATTATAAAATTCCTTACATATAATATGCACCATGTTTTGTGATCAACAGAGAAAGTGGTTATAAATACCATATATAGATTAAGAGAAAAACTCATGTCGATTAAGAAAACATCGATGATTTTATATATGCCAGGGAAATGTCCACCCTGAACTCTCTCCAGTCTAGAATAGACTACCGTATTCAAACAGACTACCCTATTTAAACATACAATCGTAATCAAATTTAAATACAATTGTATGCATCTGATGCTATCATAGCGACGAAAATAAAAATGAAAGAAAATAAACAAACAAAAAAATCCAAAAACAGCTAAAGCCAGAAGAACATTGTAGTCTAAATGACTCCTTGCAAGACAGATGATCATTTGTGCTCCGAGTATTAAAGATTTAAATAAATAAATAAATAAATAAATAAATAAATAATCTATTTTATCAGGCATTAGTGCCAGAAAATTGAACAAAGTCAAGATAATGTTAAATTATAAATGTATATATTGTTATCTGTGCATTGGGTATTTGTGTCTATATTTAGTGTTTATACATACAGAATTTGGTATCATAAATTATATTGTACAGACATAGAGGAATCTATTCTTATGAATTTCTGTAATGGGCAGGTTCATTCGAAATCAAATTGGAGCATAAAATCTGTCCATCGCACCCTTAAGAACAAATGCTATCTTGTATTGGTATAGTAAACAATTGTTATTATTTTCTGTTTATTGGTATGTATGGAAGTAATTATTTTACTATACTAACTTCCTTTGTCTTTTTCTCCATGCCCCTAGTTGCTGTATGGAAGACTCAGTGTAGAGTGGGTAGGTGAGTTTTGCACGTCTGAGATATAACTGTTTTCATCACGACAATGTAGCACCGACATACATTCTACCTACTTGGCCGTACTGGAAAGTTCCATACATTTTACCGTCATGGCCTTACTGTAATGTTGACATCAGAGATTGTAACACTGACATGCATTCTATCTTCGTGGTCCTACTGTAAAGATGACATCAGAGATTAAAACACCCACATACATTCTACCTTCATGGTCCGACTGAAAAGTTAACATCAGAGACTGTAACACAGATATACATTCTACCTTCATGGCCCTAGTGGAATCGTGACATCAAAGATTATAACACTGACTACCTCGATGGCTCTGCTGTAAACTTGACATCAGAGATTGTAACACCGACATGCATTCTGCCTTCATGGCCCTTCAGTAATGTTGACATCAAAGATTGTAACACGGGCTCACATTCTACCGTCTTTTCCCTACTGTAATGTTGATATCAAAGATCATAACACCGACATGCATTCTACTTTCATTGCCCTACTGAAATTTTGATGTCAGAGATTATACCACCGACATACATTCTACCTTCATTGCCCTACTGGAATTTTGACGTCAAAGATTATACCACCGACATGCATTCTACTTTCTCACCCATGCGACAGAGAAATCTAGCTATTTTGCTAACCTTACTTTTCTTATCTTAGTCTAGGCATCTCAGACCAGTCGTCTCAGTCAAGGTATCCTCGCGCTCAGAACTACTTTTAAAAAAAGAAACCCTTGTTGTCTACTGCTGTGCCTGACCTAGTTGTTCTAAAATCAGACAACAACAACAAATATATAACAAAAACATGGTAACTTCAGGTCAATCCATCTTTGAGAACACACCATACAAAAACATTTCGAGAGAGACAAAGACGCATGCACACGATGTCCAGATTATTGGTGTTACGCTAGTTCGTTCCACACAGCATGGTCAATTGTATCCAGTATGCAGGCCTAGCTCAGTACATTTTTAGGTCAGCGTCATTAAATGTAGCTAAAGCTACCTAACTGGTTTTAAATACTTCGTGTGAAACAAATTATATACTATTAGCTACATTTAATGACGCTGACCTGAAAATTGACAGTGCTACAGATAGGATAAAATTCTCACTGCTGTGTGAAATGAACTAACAGAAAACACTGATCTATGCACATAGACTATAGACAGATACACTTCATAGTCTCCCAGCTCTCTTAACAACAACAGAAAACTCAGTAACAGCCAGAAATGCATTATGTCAAACATGCTTTATTCTAATTTTGTTAAGCATCTCCACTGTGCCCCAGTTGAATCAAAAATATACCTACAATATTTAATGACAAGTAATGCACTTACCAGACAGAAGGAATCATTTATCCGTCAACACATTAATCCATAAGCAAATTTCACTGTAGCACTTGCCATATTTCCAAGACAGAAAAATAAATTTTCAAAGAATCCGTGAACTTGAAAGTTTAGCACATGGTTATCCACTAGGGTCCGTATTTGGAGGGTCTTTTATACACGGGGATAATTTTACAATCAATATTAAGGACAACACAAGCATGTCACAAACAGTTTCACCTCCTCCAAAGAAAAGGAGAGTTATTTACGATAGTGCCACAGATTTCTAACTAATTACCCATGAATAATCTAATGCAACATGTTCAACTTCGTTACAGCTTGTGCTAAGTATAACTACAGTAGAGCTGAGTACCCAGTATCGTTTCCTTATTTACAATATAACTTTTCAAAATTGGAACTGATGAAAATGAAACGGTTTCTTGTTATAAATATTAATTATTTATTGTTAATTTCATATAACATCCATATATTAAATGTGATAATACCTCATTACCATGCGACGTTTTATGTTGTTATTTTTCTTAGCTCACGCGTATAAACTGTGTACTTTGGATGGAACGGTCACAACACAGACCTCATTAACATATTTGTATTAATGAGCCGCATGTAAACATTTGGACGTGAACTATATTACACTAGTGAAGAGTTGTTTTTACTTTAAAGGAAAATGTTGGGTGAGAAAGATAATCTACGTTGAGGTTTGGACCGAGACAAGGAAATCCCAGTCGCGGGGTTACATTATATGTCTCAAGCCTCGTGGGGAGAAAAATAATGTAACCACTTGACTGGGATGTCATTGTCTCGGTCCAAACCCCAACATAGATTCTATATTTCATTGCCCTACTGAAATTTTGACGTCAAAGATTATACCATCGACATGCATTCTACTTTCATTGCCCTACTGGAATTTTGACGTCAAAGATTATACCACCGACATGCATTCTACTTTCATTGCCCTACTAGAATTTTGACGTCAACGATTATACCACCGACATGCATTCTACTTTCATTGCCCTACTGTAAAGTTGACATCAAAGGTTATACAACCGACATACGTTCTACCTTCATTGCCGTGAGAAAGCCTGCCAGTAGCTTCTCTTGGGTCGGTGGTTCTTCCCGGGGTTTTCCAGGGTTCTTCCTCCACCAATTATACTGGCCGCCATGTATAGCCTATCTTGTGCTGAAAAATGGCGTTAAACCCTACAACAACAACAACAACAACCTTCATTGCCCTACTGTGAGGTTAAAATCAGAGATTGTAACACCGACATACGTTCTACCTTCATTGCCCTACTGTGAGGCTAAAATCAGAGATTGTAACACCGACATACGTTCTACAAAATCAGAGATTGTAACACCGACATACGCTCTACCTTCATTCCCCTACTGTGAGGTTAAAATCGGAGATTGTAACACCGACATACGTTCTACCTTCATTGCCCTACTGTGAGGTTAAAATCAGAGACTGTAACACCGACATACATTCTACCTTCATGGCCCGGCTGTAAAGTTAGCATCAGAGATTGTAACACCGACATACATTCTACCTTCGTGGCCTTTCAGTTATGTTGACTTTACTTGTTAGTTCAAAAACGTTTGCTGGAGTTAACTATTCAGTTTTTCATATGAAATTATCGAGTTTGCAATGAATATTCAATGTGCATCTCTATCGCTTTTGTTTCATTTTTTCCTATCTCAATTTGCATGTTAGAATATTAGGATCCATTGCATCACTCATACTGCTGCGAACACCAGCTTAAACCACATCCAGATATTCATCCTAGCACATAAGAGACTGATTTTGATGGATGTAGTTAATTTCCGCAAGAGTTGTGTTTTGTGGTACGTACTAATTACAAGCCAAACAGCTGAAATGTATCCCTTCTTGTTGTACTTAATTTTCTACTGTTAATATTTGTCCTGTCATTGTTTAGCTTGTTTTGGCTTTTTTTTTCGAAGTACTAGAATGTTGGAAGAAAATAACTGAATAGGACTGACTACCTCTATAAATAATGATGTGGTACAAAAATATTTTCCAGCACATCATAAGCTATCAAAGATGTTCTTTAGACTAGAAGAACATGTGGATAAGAATTATGTAAACAACCACAACAATGTAAGCAGTCTTGAAGTCGCAACTGCACATAATTTAAAAGACAAAGAAGATGAAACTCTCAAACAAACAATAATTTTTAATCATAATAATGATTGCAGATGCTGGCTAAATCTACTTTTTTTAAATATACTATTAATTTGTCATTCTTTTTATTGTAATGTGTACACAGTTGACTGAAACTGCAAGCAAAAAGACAGTTACTGCTAGCCCAAGGAATATAACGTTATCAGCCACGAAAGAAACAACCCGCCCAGCTGTTTTCAAACAGTAGCTTATTACACTGCCAGGTTAATAATGAACACCTGCTAATGACGTTGCCTTATCGAGTAAACATTTGGCAATATTTTGACTACATTGTCTACAGATGATTTTGTTAGCGTTTCCACCACCACATCCTCAAGAACTTGCTTTTCCTCCACATCCTGTTAAGCCTCTTCTCGGCATTGCTGTGAATGGCAAATCTTAGAAAGTAGTAACAAATAGTAGCAATCTTTCTCTTTAGATAGGTGTTTTAGCCTTTTACCTGTCCGTAACTCTTACCTAACTTTATTTTTTTTCTTTCTTATCTTTAAAAATTACGCGCATTATCTGTTCAATATCAAACTATTTGTGCTCTTTGCTTCCCAACTGTTGGTTCAATTTACCATTTTCAAATGCATCTGTTTCTTTGCTAATATGTGTTATTATTATAACAGAGCAACTAAATATTTGATAACCTCTGAAACTATCTTATGCATGGTGGTATCCTAAATGCCGTTTTTAAAAGAATCAAGATTACTGATTGAGTGAAAATAATTAATAAAATATTAGCAATTTTTTTTCAGAACAAACCTACGGTACTACTGAAAATCACCCAGCTGCCACTTATAAAGTAACTTTTCCTTTAAAAAGGAATCGCGCAGCTTATGATGTTCACCGTTTCCTTAACACGAATACATGGTACTATGGCCAACCATTAAAATCTATGGTAACTGAATTTGGGGTCTCTACTGCTTGCCATTCGTTTAGACATTTCGTTTCCATTGCCAGCTCCTGCAGAATTCAAATACCCCCCTCTGTTTCTTTGTGCAAAACAAATAATATTTGCTCCGCAGGTGGAAGTTGAACTTTTTGTGGTAATCACCTCTAACATAGTTTGTTATTACTTGCTGGTCAATTGGTTTGTTTGAGTATTTGCATTTCTACTTCCTCCAGAACTATTATTGTCTGTTTATGGTTAGTTTTAGGGTGAAAAACCATCTTGAGGTTTAATATTTGGTGGTACAAATTATATCCATTTATTGTCCAGTCTTAAGTGATGACAAAGTTACCTTAAATATTGTAGCTGTATAATTAGGTGCTAAAAGTAATCTGACTACATTTTTGCAACTTTGCATTGGTTCTTCACCCATATCATATTGTGCAGTGTTTATTCATCAAGTATTAAAATAAGGTTTAATTAATTTATATTGTGTTTTATCTATGCAAAAATCATGTTTAACAAAAGTTTGCATTCACCCACTAATACTGCAGGAATATGAATTTGTCTAAGAGTTTGAGAGTACTTATTTGATACATTTTCTGTGAAATCAATTAGCGCTGTAATTACTGTAATTTGTCACTCGTAATTGTTTTCATTGTAAGTAGGATCATCAAATGTCTAATCAAAACTCCTCCACCTCCATTTTTATGCTATTTAAAAGGATTAAAATATGAACGAGAAATGAACCTCACGGATTCTAAGAGTAGCAGTAGTTCCCCTGAAATTTTAGAATGAAAAGAAAACTTGAAAAACTTTTGAATGAATGGGATATACAAGGATTCAGCCGGTAAACTCGAAACAAAAATGGAAGAAAAACAAATCAAGAAAAATTATTATATAAAGCGCGAGATTGACTAATAAATCAAATCTCAGCTGCCTTCCTCATAGCAGTAGCATCGTTGATGAGAAAATTCCTTCCTATTTATGAACGAATTTAAGTCAGATGATTACATGACATTAAATGGTTATAGATACTTTACTGGATTGTATCAGTTAAGCTTTGACTTACAATATCTGCAAAGAATCAGAGTTTGATAACATTTAAGCAACTCAATGTAAATTCTCAACAGACGAAAAACATAATGCAAAATAAATGTGTGTCTGGTGTTTTATAACTGATGCTTCGTTGACAGAGGATGTAGCAGCTCTTGGTATTAACTGTACGTATCTAATACATTTTACATCTTTCAGGAAAACAAAAGAATAGACACAAGAAACAACACATGTAATTCAAAATCTCTTCAATTATAATGTTGGCATTTTTCAAACTTTAAGATTTTCTTGTGTTCAGGTATCTACCTTTGTCACTTAAACATTTTTATACTTGTTATCACTGGCATTGATGTATCTTGTGTTTGACGAGTTAAGGAAACTTCTGTGTCAAAAGAGACAAAAGAAACAGGTTGGTTTATATCCAAATCATCATCATCAACACTTTCACGATTTTTATGTTTTAAGCTTCCATGTTTAGAAGTCAACACATAAAACAACAAATATTTTCAAAGTTCGAAAATAATACTGAGCCATTCCTGTCAACTACACCATACTTTTGAAAAAGATATTGAAGATGTCTACAGGTTCGCCAACAAGCATGGAATTTAAAAGTTTATTATCCCATCCTCATTAACCCAGTCTACACGAGACCATTTGTTAGCACGCGGAATCCTACCAAAACAAAATAATTAAGTAATTATATATGGTAAACCAAAATAGCGCAAGATCAAAAAGTAGCACTAATGGTATTATAGATAATTCTGTTTCAATATTCAAAAGTAAGTCAATGTGACATGATAAATGTATTACAAAATCCTAAATCTAATCAGGCTATTTCTTTCATAAAAATGGAAATGAAAATACCACACTCCCGAATCCCGGTAGACAATGGTGTTAATTTCAGGTTACAATAGAGCACTAAAATTTTATTTATGATAAAATCTCCGTCATACCCACATAACCTATAGGAAATCACAGATCTTTTTGTGTATAGAATAAGGTTAAAAAAAACAATTAATGAGCTCTGCCCCATTGTATTTTCTAGTTATATGACAATGAACTCTAACCTTATCATTATTTAACTCTTTTTCCATAGTTAACAACGTGTTTCATATTGATATTGAATATTAACATTCTCACTGGGGGTTTTTTCCTACTTTTTGAAATATATACTGCTCATTTTTCTTGTGCATACAACACTTTTTGTATGTATTTCAATAGCATTTTTACCTCTGCTTTTTTGACATCATTATTCTCCATCACTTCGTACTAATATCCAACAAAAGAGATGATATATGTCTTGCAGCTAATTCTGTTTCTAATTTTCTTGTTTGCTCATATTACAGCACTATGCAGAAATTGAAATCAAACAATTTAAGTCAAATCAACAAATTAATGTATATCTCTAAAATACAAGGAGAAAGTTTAAGACACTTAGAGTACTTTTAATTAAATCCCAAATAATCCTAAATGTACAATCACAAGTCCAAAAGTATAGAATGCTCCGAATGAATTCCAAAAGTCTTGCATGTCCCGAATGTACCACAATGATGCAGTCTATAATGTCTTTGAATGCGTTCAAAATAGTTCCGAAACAATGTGTTAATCCAAAATTAATGTACACTTAGTAATACCCATGAATAATATAAATAATTAATTCATCTATAATCTAAACACAACTATAAATTATTCTCACAGACTGATCTTTTAATAGGAATGCATTATTTGTGTATCTTGTCCTACTTTATTTACATTTGACCAAGATATTAGTAATTCCAGTTGCAAAGCCAAATCAAATTGTAAACAAATCTGTTCCTGGAATGTGATGATTAAAAAGTTATGTCAGCATGTTACTTACAAATTACTTTCATTGACAAAAAATAGTCATGTAGACATCATGTTTACAAATGTCCATTATCTTAAAGCACAAACTGCAATCATAGACAAAAGTAAAGTACGCAATATGGAAATCCATAACACTAAGAACCTCAAGATCAGAATATATTCTTCGTGTATTATTATTAATAAATAAACTTTCCCTCGTAAGAGGTAAGATATTATATAATATTTGGGAATGCTTTGATGGAATCGTGCCAGATGATTAGATTATTGTCCATGTAGATAATAACAGTTTGAATAATAAATTGAATTTAGAACTTATTTCTCTGCAGTAAAATTGTCAAAAGGTCGGAAGTTTTTCTTGATTACCCTTTTGGTTCTGGGATCTTATAGTAAATATTTTTCTTTTCTAATAATATAATTGTAAAATTCATTTTCATTGACGTGTGAAAGGCGGGTTTGAAAAAAGTATTAAAATTTAAAGAAAAACAATTTAACTACTTAACATTGAACAAAATCGTTTAAAAGTGTGAAAATATTGAAGGTCTTTAATTTTGTGTAAAACAATTTTTATTTTTAAAACAAAAAGTGGCGGAACTGATCTTTTCCTACTACAGGTTAAATTGCCAGCAGTCTTTACTTGAATCTGACGAATCTAATACAATTTGTTGGTTGGGGAAACTTAAAGATTGATACATTTGAATCTGAAACAGTTTGTGGGTTTCAAGATACCTTAAGATTGATAGATTTGAATCTGAAACAGTTTTTGGGTTTCGAGAAACCTAAAGATTGATACATTTCAGTATAATACAGTTTGTGGACATGGAAACCTAAAGAGTAATACGTTTGAATCTGATACATTTGTGGGTTATTGGAAACCTAAAGATTGATACATTTGAATTTGAAACAGTTTGTGGGTTTTAGGAAACTTAAAGATTGATACAATTGAATCTGGAAAAAGTTTGTGAGTTTTGGGAAATCTAAAGATTGATATATTTCAATCTAAATACAGTTTGTGGGCTTGGAAACCTAAAGAGTAATACATTTGAATCTGACGTATGTGTGGGTTATTGGAAACCTAAAGACTGATACATTCGAATCTGATACAGTTTGTGGGTTTTGGAAACATAAAGGTTGAAAAATTTTCCTCAATCTCATCAATTGCACGAAACGTTGCTCTAATGACTTGTTATTGTTTGATAGAGTTGGTACCTGTTTTATAGAGTGGTAATGATTATTACAAGCAATCACAAAATTGTAAAAGCAAGAAAATAGTTCAGATTGAAAATCTTACCTCCACCTGGAAAATGAATCCGCATGATGCGTTTGACACGTGACTTGCTCAAGAAGCATCTAGAATGGTCGCGCAAAAATGGCATGCTGAAGTTCAAGCACATATTGCATTATTAGGAATATCTAAATGTGGTTTTTGTCCTCTGCATTTTATAGTAGCATTATGTTATCAGAATAGTCTACCCTGTGGTTAAGTTGGTTTACTGCCGACAGATTGTAGAATAAATTAAGTAGCTATGTGGAAGGTGTGGTATGATAAAGAAGTTTTTGAAAACCTCCAGCAGGTTTTATTATTTATTTTAAAATGAATACCTTGCCAGTAATGTTGAAGAAGTATAGACGTCTGCTTTTATCTGCTAGTATCATCCTAACAAGTTTAAGCTAATTTTACTTGCTTTTCAGACTGCAGTAACGTTTTGCATCGATATAAGCTTAACAGGCATTGTTGACTGCAGAATCATGCCAATAGATTGCGTATTAATTGTATAAGCTGTTTGTATATATATATATAAAACTTGGATTGAGTGGAATACGAATGATGCATGCATATGATACATTTACAAGGCACATATTGTTGAACTTGTTATTTTTTAAGAAGGCATTCACTATAGATAAATAAAACCTTATTTCATAGACGCACCAAAAATTGATTTACCCTTTGATGGAATAGTTAACTATCATACACTGGCATAGCATGCTGTTGTGTGCCAAAGGGAACGGATTTAGGCAAGTGAAGATTTTCAATATTTAAATGGCTCCGCCCTATTTGTGCACATGGTTAGAAAGGCAAATAAAACATTTGCCTTTAGCTTGAGCATGTGCAAATCTCTGTAATGATAACCCTTGCTTCCCTAAGCTTCGATTTCCGGTGCTCGGCCCAAAGTTTTCAAACTTGATGGTCTGGTATATTCTTTGATATTGAACTTTTCGTCTTGGAAGAAATGTACTGTAACACTGCATCATTTAAAAATGGCGTTTATCAGTTAAGTTTTATATGGTAATATCAGTCAAATTAGCAGCAGACGGAATTTTTGGAGTAAATGTAAACAGTTCAACAGGATGTCCGATGGCATCGATCCCGAATTCCAGTCCCCAACGGCATTTTAGTGGTGGGTTTTTTCTACCTTTCCGTATATACTCCCATTTTCTGTCAGCTGGGTGGATGCGAACATGTAGAAATAGCAAGAGAAATGTCAAGCATTCAGCAGTACATAAAACCTATTAAAGTGAATGATAAACAGTTGCATAAATGTGTTAGATAGTGACATAAAAAAGAATAAAGATAATTTCTTGAAACTTACAGTAGCTTACAATTACCATTATTAATATTACCATAATTTATAATTACCATTATTATAGTACGATGCATAGTATCGTCATCGAGAGCAGTAAAATACCAAGACAGACTAAATCATACGTGCATATTTCCCGGAAATATGTTGTTCAAACAAAGCAAAATACGGAACAAATACTGTGTGGAAGAAAACCATACTTTAATTTTAGAATCAATACTCCTAATACCGCTACACATTACAAAAACAAACCTGGAAGTAGGACCATTTTTACAATTAAATACAACATATGGCAGTGACCATGCGGTCTAACTTTCACGGGTACTGTTTGTTTTCTTGAAATATCTGAATCCAAAAGGTGTAAATTAATAAGAGAATAAAAAAAGTTTCAGATGAAAACTGTAGAATTCAAAGAAAACATAACAAAGGCACTCGACTACCTGAATAAAACATTCAGAGAAGAAGATTTGGATAGTCTGTTGCTGAATAATTCAGGGGATGATTTTGTACTTTACGCATTTATACCACCTCTTATTGCATCTTTACAGAAACGCACACAGCATAAACTTGGTGATTTTTACCAGGGTTCTGAATAGCGGGTTAAAAATGAACATATATATTGCCCTGATATTTTATATTGCCCTGATAATGAATATTAGTGTTTATTTTGGGCTAACAAGTTTCTTGAATAATCCTAATGGCTACGTATAGTAAGTACTTACTTCTACGAGATTATGCCACCAGGTACTAAACGTGCTTGTCTAACTCTTCATTGTATTACACACATTCTTCTTCTTCTTCTTCTTCTTCTTCTTCTTATTATTATTATTATTATTATTATTATTATTATTAAGTCGATGGAAAGACTGCGTTTCTATTATTATTATTATTATTATTATTATTAAGTCGATGTAAACACTGCGTTTCTATAGGTCATTGGGAGTAGAAATCACTTGTCAAGGATACCTAGAATTGTTGGGAGATAGCGATCTTGTCATATAATCACTGTGCTTGGAGTGAGGGAACTTGCCAATTAGAGGTAATACGGGAAGATATAAAAGTATTTGCTATGAGGAAAGATTGTGTCAAATTTGTAACGTTAACATCAAAAATAAATTCCATTTTATTACTGCTTGTCCGCTGTATGGCGAAATACGCAGAAAATATTTACCCACCTTTGTATATAAAAATCTAACTTTAGAAACATTTAGGTCTTTTAAACAAAATGATACTAATACAATTATGATGACTAATTTAACAAAGTTTACTATAAAAGCCTTAAAGATCAGAGAAACCGTTTTATCAACGACTCCTGGTACATAAGACTTTAGATCAATATCACAAAACTTGCTCCATGCAAGTTTTAGGGTTACCCTTATATTCGTTTGTGTGATTACTGTATAGTATATACTTGTATCTCACCCAATTTGAAAAATGCAATAACGATTACGTTCATGTATATTACTTCCAATAGATATGATGTTCTTTTGTTACGCACCATAGCATCTTTTTGTACCGCATGATGTATTGACATGTGTCATGGGCCAGTGGCCTATATTACAAATAAACACTATTATTATTATTATTATTATTATTATTATTATTATTAAACTTTATATGAAAGATCTTCCTGTCATGTGGTCCTCAATTTTTATAACCGGTTATATTAAAAAAAAAAAATAATACACATACTCCGGCATCCTCCCACACGTATTAACACAGATTTCAAATGAATTAACTTGTGTAACTATACTACTCAACAGATACATATATGAACAATATACTATACACAGATACGTGCATTTCAGCATTGCCTAACTCGTCTATACATACATCGAATTAAACATGCACATATTACTTCTGTACACACTGATAAAGTTCTTAATTCGGAGGGTTTAAAATGTCCTTCAAGGTGGTCAAGAAAGAATTTCTTTAACGATGTTTTAAACGAAGGAAGGAAATATGAATTAAGTATCGTCAAAGGTATGAGATTTCATAAGATAGGTGCTGATGTAGTGAATGAGCTTTTGTAATGGTTGGTTTTCGACCACGGAATCTGGAGATCGATGTTGGTTTTCGATCGGACATTACGATCAGTATTTGATGATCTTAGTTCAGTTAGGTTAGAGATATAATCTGGAGAAAGACCATTTAAAGACTTATATGTCGTGATTCCTTTAAAATAAGAAGCATGGATTGCCGTTGTAGACGTGAAACAAAACATTCGAGGGACTCATGATATTAAGCTTCAGTATTATTCGGGCTGCCCTTTCCTTGAGTTTATCAGTTCTGAATAGATTATAATTGTTTCCCCAATTTCAAATGACTGGGGAGGTGGAAATTTGACAACAGTTTTAAGAGAGCTATTCTTTTGATTAACATAAGTGACTGATATGTATATTCCAACTAAGATATTGATCAAAGTAGGTACCTAGAAGTCTTTGATTTTTCACAATAGAATTGTCTAAACCATTCTGATTTAGAAGTAAATCCATGTTTGTCGATAGGCGCTTTCTTGTTCTCATTGTCATACATTTTGTTTGCGAGACATTAATATGTATTCTATTTTGTTGACACGAAAATGATATACTGTTTGAGGTCGATTTGAAATTTATTGTCAGTGGAGTCCAGAGATTTGCCAGCTGAGTGCAAATTAATCTGTATTACGTTGCACAGGATACAATGCTAAGTCATTGATGAACACTAGGAAAAGAAGAGACTTTAATACAGATCCTAGAAGAACACCACTTAAAATATGACTCGGTTCTGAAGAATATTTCCCCGTATCAAGCCTATAGATCGTTGTACATTGTATCTTTTCGTTCTCCTTAGAATTGTAGATTCTGAATGGATATAACGTGGTACCCATGACTACAATTTGGAAAATAGTTGTCTCCAATACGATTACCTAAAATACAATGACTCGATCAATTAACGGCAAGTACAAGAACGGAATTCCTTTCTTCTACGACTATGTTGCTAGAAAAAATATTTATGCAGAAGCTAATATGACTTTAACACGCCAGTAATAGGTGATTGATTACTAATGGTTATAAAAGAATTTTTCGTACCGTGATAGAAAAAAAGATAACGATTACTGGCAAAGGATAACCCAACATTATTTATTCTCAGAGGTATCCGTTTAAGTAACAATTTACCCAAGTCACAAAATATTTCTTCGACGAGCAAAAAAACAAATAACAGAGAACTATATGCTGTAGCTGTCAACATTGCTTGCACGTACCGCCACTATTACAGATGCAGTGAAAAAAGATTCCATAACAAAACAGAATCGTGTTAACTTCGACTGTAATAATTGCCTTGTAATTGTAGGAAATACACAATGCATATTAAATATCGTAAGTTTGAGCATCGTAGTTCGCTACCAATGAACACGAAATGTTTTTATGAATATGACAACCATATGTAAATACTAGCAAAATTCGGAGCGCTATCTCGTTAGGAAGAACGTTTCGAATCCTAGTGCTCATTTGATTGGTTTTTAATACGCCATTAAGATGCATTCTGAAATGAGTAATTGTTTCTTTAAAAAACATAAGGAACATGTCAAATTTAAAATAGTAAGATAGTCGAGAAATAAAAGCATGATAAAATTTGGAGAAATTCTAGTTCAGTTTCTGTCATTCCATCCAGTATTCTAAAATTACTGGAACACTCAAACTCTAGTGTATTATTTCACAATTAAAAAAGAAAAGAAAAGTACAGAACATGAAATAACAGCCTGAATGCTGAATAATGGCATAAACCTACGTTGTACTGAAATCACAGTTTACCGAGAGGTAACATAAACTTACAGTATTGTGAATTAAATTGTCCTAAAAGTTCCATCACAAGTTCAAATGTATGGAGTAATTCAATTCCAGTAGTGTTCTAAATAAATTCCAATATTGAAGTGTTGCTGTGCCTGTAGCCTCGAATGTGCTAATGTGTCAAAGGCCTGAATTGTGGAGATTTGCTAGCAGTCTTTTGATGTATCACAATTATATACTGGCTATCAAAAATGTTCTTGACTAAATTCACTATAATTTTCAAATTAATGTTTTAGTCCAAAAACATTATTGAGCACTTTATATTTCCAGTGAATAATTTAAATAAATAAATAAATCCACCCAAATTAAAAACTGAACACAACAATAAGACTAGTTTTGCTTCGGATGGTAAGGTAGGAATGATTAATCTGTCAAGTAAACAATGTGGATATAGAAAGCTAAGACAGTAATATAGCCAGGATGTCGGTCGTCTCATCTCTAAAATGTTAAAAGTTGTCAAAAGATTAAGATTTTCCGAGTGGAAACTAATGTCCTAGAATCAGATTTAAATAAACATGTTTAATCCCAATAATAATGATTTGAACGATTATTCTATAATCATTGAGAAATATTAACTACGTATTATTTTGTTTACAAAATGAATATTACCGATCAGGTCCTCCATTAATTTGATTTTGGACAAAGGTCAGTTACAAAATAAAGATCTACATAACATATAATCGTTGAAAAAAGACAACAAACAATACTAATTAAATATAGATTGCACTTCCCCTCATAAAGAAATAAAAAGATTTATACAGCTTTCTTTGAAATATTAGTCAAAAATAAATATGATTATAGTTACATAAGATGAAATCGTATTAATGGCACAAAATATACATGAAGCAATATAATACTTCATATATTTCACTTCTACACACGTGAACGTAGATCTGCTATTCGATTATCTTTTCCCTTGATATGCCTAATGTCAATATTGTATTCGTGCAACCAACTCCACATTAATAATCTCTGAATTTTGTTTTTCATGTTAGTAATGAAAGCAAAGGGGTTGTGATCACTGAATACAATAATTGGAGAAGGGGTTGAACTAATATACACTTCAAAGTGTTGCAAAACAAGAACCAAAGCCAAACATTCCTTCTTGATTGTATAATAGTTTCTCTGGTGCCTATTTAATTTTTGTTAAAATATCACACTGGATGATCTACATCAGTTTTGTCTAGCTGAATCAATACTCCGCCAACTCCAACATCGTTTGCATCAGCAGACATTTTAAATGATTGACTGAAATTTGGAGCTGAAAGAACTGGTGCACTCTTAAGTATGGCTTTAATTATATGAAAAGCCTCTCGACATTTTTCAGACCAATGAAACTTGGTTTTCTTACTCAATAAATTCGTCAGGGGTTCAGCAATGATGGAAAACTTAGAGCAAAATTTCCGATAATATCTAGCCATACCCTAAACTCGCATCAGCTGATTTTTTTCTAATAGGCACGGGGACTTCAGAAATAGCATTAACCTTAGCTTCAGTAGGTTTAACTGACCCCAAAAAACGTCCAAACAAGTACAAAGACGACTTTTGGAAACCCTTGATAGCTATCTCATCAGGATGAATACAAATTACTTTGTACTTGTTATGTGACTATTGTACCAAACGTACTTGTTTGGACATTTTTGTCACTAATCCAGAAACACTCCTTTTCATCTACTGCTGCTATTTGTTACTGTTATTTTTTCAAACATTATTTTTTATTTTTAGACAAAATTTCATACCCTAGTCAGAAAAGATAATGTCAACCATAGATTTGTCGTTAGATTTATCGTTAACGATTTTATCGTCATATGAAAAGATAATGTCAAGTATAGATTTATCTTCAGAACGACAATGTCCAAGTGCAAACGTATCTATTCCGTTTTCACAATAACGTTCGTCATCAAAATTACTTAATCCACATTTGAAAATAACGTATGTTTCAAGCTTGTGATGATTCCTTTGAATAGCCATTGTTCTTATAAAACTTACACCTCCATCAAGAGCATATCTGAAATCATCAACCCCATAAATTTTTTAACAAATTCACGACGGAAACCTTTTGCTTTTTTGTTATTTTATTGTTATCCAACAACACGCCGTACATTTTACTACGCAATCCAATATGTAATGGTGCAAATTTCTGTCGATCTATGAAGAACACATTAAGTTGGACAGGTGAACGATTAATTAGATTTATGGGGACTGACACGTGTTTAAATAGCCGTAACACACTGATTGGTAATGTCACTGTCTTGCGAACTGTGATTTTTAATTGAAACTTTGTTTATTTAACTGGAAGGGATAGGGGTTAACCTCCGATCTGTATCGAAACTGTCAATTCTGAAACTTCCCAGCGATAGGTATTTGGTAATCCAGTTTGGCAGACGGACTACATTTTTTTGGCGCCTAATTCGGGCGGGAGATATATTTAATTCGGATTGGTTATGCTATATAAAGGGGCGTGATTCCACATGAAAAAATCTTGGTTTAAATGTGCCTTTCGCAACACTTTTAATCAGTCGACACCATTTTCTGCAAGAGAAAAACAAAGGGAGGACTCCGGGTCGAATTTAGAAGAAATTCACTCGTAATTGGGATCCAAGGAATTGGATGTCTGGAAAAATCTACGAACACAATTCTAGCGGTAAAAGCTTGAAGATACAAGGTATTTTGCGTCAATCTCACGTAATTTCTTGATATCCATATGATGATTTGTTTGATTTATTTGCTTATATTTGCATGATTTATTTGGTTAGATTAGTAGATCAATTCTCTTTATATGAATACAACTGTGCGAGCTCATCTATATGAATCCGTACACTGATATTCTTTATATAAGTTTGATGAATCGTTTGAACGTATACTCTCGTTTTTTTATAGGTAAATATGTATCTAGAATTTCGTACCTTACTTTAGTGATATGAGTTTCGAGAATCCGTGTAAATTCTCCGATTTAGATAATGTCACATATGATAAAGACTTGACGCAAATTAATGTTGTTAAGCCATGTGAAATTACTGTTGTTAAATGTAGTGAGGTTTTATATGTGCTAGAGGCTTGAATGTATGTATTCACTATAAACACCATGGTTGTGACATGTAAGGAATTTCATTTATTCACTTGTGTAATTAAATCGAGGCCAGAACTGATGTCTCAGGGTGAGGTAATGTAAGCCAGTAATTGAAATAGCCATTAAGAAGTACATTAATCTTAGGGAACTAGGTTCGTTTATGGTCGGCAGTGTTTAGTTAGACCAGATGGCCGTGGTATCTGTTTGAATTCCGATAGAACTTATCTGACATTAACGAGAGGAGAAAGTAATGATCTCTTCCCAGTAGGGTACCTAACGGAATACTCAGGTTGCCACTTTGTTTACTTTTGCAAGGTGAGATAGAAATATCTACGTGACGTCCTACGTGAAATATCTACGTGACGTACCACGTACTTAAAAAAACCAAAGTGTCCACACAAGGTTGGAGGCCGAAAGAGGCGGGACACCTGAGAATTTGGAAAAAGGGAAAAGTGGAAAGGACCCAGACTTACAAGCACAAGGAAGTCAAAAGAACGGTCGCAGCGAATTTGGATTGAACCAGCCATCATCAGGTTATGAATCTGTACAAGGCAATGTTTTCGATCATTCACTCGGTTTGATGATGAATTAATTGTATCGCTTAACAGATCAGCTATTTGTATAAGCATATTTGTATTTGAAATTCGTTGAAACTTAAATCAGAAAGTGTATCTTTCTAATGTAATGCATTATCACAATTGTTTATGAATTTCATTGGTTATGAATATTGATTAAATTTAATTGTTTTTACGTGTACGGGGGCTCGTGTCATTCTCTTCTATATATATCTGCTCAGATCTTTATCTATTCCATCTATAAGCTTCACGCTTTATATTTATATTTACTCGTTCCGGGCAAATTACACCGTCGGCGATCACCCTCTAGATAACGATAACCAAAACCATACAACCCACCCTAACAAAGCTGGGGGAGTTCGCAACACAATACAATATTTGATAATGAGCGAATTCATTTCGTTTTTAAACTTGCCAATAACTTTTTTGTTTGCATAATCATAAAATTTGCTATTACGTGGATAATCGGAAAGATCAAACAGATGTTTGTTATCAAAGATATCTTGATAAACGTCGTCGACTCCATCGGTTTCATAAACAAGCGAGTCAGTATCGGTAAACAATAGTTTACTTGACGGCCACTGCTTCTTTACAAAATTATAGTGAAAATCGTACATGAGCCACTTCGACAAATCAAGTATAGAAGCTCCGACGCAAATCGGCTTATTCAGTTTCAAATTTGTTTTTCTTCGTTATCTCGCCACAACGTTTTTATTAAATATTTTCATGTTGACAAAATCATCGTCTGACACGAGTTTTTTTCGGCGGTTGATATCATTAACTAACTCGATGTTTATTCGCTTTCAAATATTTTCCATTGTCTTACCAAAGACAGAATTGTTCATAGACTTAGAGAAGTTCTACTCGAAATCAGTTTTTGCTACAGCTCTCCTTGAAGTGTTTGATCTAATATAACCCCTCATTCACGGTGACTGATTGAATTTTAACACACGATGAACTTTCCTCAACATAAAACCAGCATCTACTGCTTGTTTTAAGTTTTTGTAATGGAAAACATAATTTCGCTTGTCAAGTAAATCTGGAATGAGCTTACTTACCATATAATTATTTTCGGTGATGCCATTGCTTGTTGCTCCTGACATAACAAACCATAGTTGATTACATCGATTCCGTACAGAACGGATAATCGTTGTGTAAACCGTGCAACGAAGTAGGATAATCAAGATCTACTTCAACAAAATACTAAATATCATCAGGTATCTTTTTACTGTTTCTTTCAAAATTTGGTCAGGTGTAATCCAACGAAATCCACCATAAGGCATTGGTTCCGACATGGCATATTCATAAAAGTTATTCTTGTCAAGATAAACAATGTACTTCGATGGAGGCTCAGGATTATAGTTTTTCATGTATCTGTTGTTTACTTCCGAATATTTCTTTGTTATAACGCTAATGCCGCCTCTGATACCTTTTTCGATAAAGTTGAACATGTCAATGTCTGTTAGTAATTCTAACTGTACCTTGCTGAACTTTAACAGAGCATCCCACGATAACCCAGGAGCAGAATAATACCAACAAGGATCAAGTCCGTAATTGTTATAGCTCACTTTTTGAAATCTCTCAGATACATCAGCTACAATAATACATCAGTTTTCAGATACAGATCATGATAATCGCCAGATCTCTTGCAATCAAATTCTTTCCAAATTTCTTGCACATATTTATACTCATCATCGGCTATATTATTGGGGTTTTTTTTAGCTGTGAATAACATTTATTATCTTTGTCGGGTAAAAAAGTTTCATCAAATTTACTCCAATGGTCGAGATATTCGTATGGAAATATTCCTTCTTTGTTAGTAAGCTTGCTTTATCACCAAAACAATCTTGTAGGTTATAAAACTCGCTACAGCCTTTTACCAGGTCATCTAACGATGCTGGCATAAACTGCAGGCTGTCGATAAAACGCTACTTACCTAAAGTAACCGACATATACTTTACAAAATTATTTGGAATACATTTTATCACGTTGTCGAGTTTAAGACTTTTTCTAATTTCTGAATCACGAAAAGCTTCTACGATAATATGGCTGTCATATCCTCGGATACTGTGAAGAACAACTGGAATAAAATCTGGCGCATGAAACTTTAGATTACATTTATCGTGAGCCGCTCCGCGATATTGTCCGGTCAAATGACAATGATCACGCACTTTTTGTTATCTCGCGCAGGATCTGCATGTGTATCAAACGCCCGTTCACAAATATGACAAAAGTCTGCTTGCTCGTGATCAATTTCCTGCTGAACCGTTAATTTTACCGTTGGAGTGGTCTTTCTTAAAAGATTAAAAATAGCATCAACTTCGCTAATTAACTGCTTGAGCAACCAAACAGCTGGATTAGGACCGCGATATATTTTAATCGGTTTGGATAAACTTGGATCAATGCAACAAACCATCTTGTACTCGACTCCGCATGGTATATGGTTTTGAGTTTTTCTTGTACTTGATTTGTTAGGATTATTATCTGCACCAAATACAGGCTGAAGTAAGCACTCAAAATTAGCGTAGATAACGAAAGACACTTTCATCTTGTGTTTATGATTGACAAACTGCAGAATTTTTTCTTTTTCGTCTGGCATAGTTATTCTTTGTACTTTCGAACTGTATTTAGATGCTTTTGAAATTTTTCATTGTCAGAGCAATCATGCAAACAACGATAACAGAAGAACTTCTTATTTTTATATTTACTGTACTGTCCATTATTTTCTACACCAAGGACAGGCTGAAGTAAACACTCGAAATCAGCGTAGAAACGAAGTGAACTTTTAATTTATGTTTGGGGTTGACAAACCGCAGAATTTTTTCTTTTTCCCCTGGCATTGTTATTCGTTGTACTTCCGAACAATACTGTAGATGCTTTTGTAATTTTTCATCGTCAGAGCAACCGTGTAAACAGCGATAACAAAAATATTTTTGTTTTTATATTTGCTGTACTGTCCACCAACAAGTCCGTTGAAGTTTATGATCCATACGTAATGAGTTTTATAAAACAGCAGGTTTATTGTTGATTGTGACGACGTTTCAGAAATATATCTCGGATACACGTTTTCACGCTCGTCAAGTCCAAATACGTTGACAGAAATATTATTTTGCTTCTCAGACTTTGGTATTTGATTTTCTG
Source organism: Megalonaias nervosa (assembly GCA_016617855.1). Classification (NCBI taxonomy): domain Eukaryota; kingdom Metazoa; phylum Mollusca; class Bivalvia; order Unionida; family Unionidae; genus Megalonaias; species Megalonaias nervosa. Next base: position 27,276 of record JAECUM010002510.1, read on the forward strand.
CAACGGGAATGTCAATACCAGTAAAATTTAATCTTGAAACATAACTGAAATATTTGTCAACACGATCAGAGTTTTATGCGCTGGAAACATCGCAGAAAGAATGGTCCACTGGAAGCATTTGTTATCAAAATTTTTAACGTGATGCTGCACTTTTTGTTTTTTATTTTCAGCGGCAGGTCAATGCATGAACTACCTCGAAGTACGCTATTTTTTATAGTGTGAAACAAAATTTCAGTAATCATCTCGAACTTCCAACCTGAACCTGATTCAATGAATTCTTCTTTTTTGTTCCAAATTTCCTGGTGTAGTTTATCGGCGAGCAAGGAAAGATTAGTTCCTGGTAAAACATACTTTGATTTTGTGCTAATAGAAAGATTTGCAATTCCCTCGTCAGTATCATTTCCAGAAACATATAATTTTGAAAATATAACGTGGTATTGTACTAAGAGCTTCAAACCTTTATGCAAATCAAGCTCACGTTTTATAGTTGGTTCTAGCAAATGAAACAAATTTGTCGAAGCAAAATTTGTCAGAACGACTTGTTTATCAAATTGATAGCTATTATGGAATCCAGCAAAAGAGGTAGCTATGTTCTCCTCTAAGACTCTTTTTCGCAATATCACGCAAATTTAACATTGTATTATAATACGTTTTACAAATTTCTAATTTATAAAATTATAATTAAACAAATAGATTGCTTACTGTATAATGACACACAATTTAATGATGACAAGCGCAAACGAGCAAGAGTACTACAACGTTCACCCGAAATATAATATGTACGCGGGATACATGCTAGGGTCTGTGATTAATATCAAAACGAAGTTATCGTTTGGTAAGGCAGCTCCGGCTGGTTATAAGATTATCGTAAAATCGGAAGGAGATACAAAACGAACAGAAATGTTCAGGAAGGAAAAGGAGTTTACAGAGTTAATGGTTCGGTAACTGGTGATAACATTGCAAAACTTGGTTTGCATGATGAATTTCAACCACATCCAGTATTTGATCTTTACGAAGCAAATGATCAAGGAATAATCAGACATATTAAAACAAAAAATCATTAGGAAATATTATCAATAGCGGATATTTGCAGGTGCGTGTTAGGGGAAGAGATACACATGAATATTTTTTCGTTATTCTCATAGAATCATTTTCGAGGGTTTTAATGAACCAATTCCTCAGGACATTTATCCTGGGGTTGTGATTAATCATATTAACAGCATTAAGACAGATAATCGTCTGTAAAACCTAGAGGTGGTTACTCAACAAAAAAAATGTGATGAAAGGTAAAGGTGGAGTAGTTAATGTTAGATTACCAGCAAAATATGTTGTTTCATTTAATCTTGAAACAATCGAGGAAATAAAATTTCCTTCAATAAATTCAGCTGTTCGATATTTTAACATTGTTCCAATGTCTGTAAAGTTTGCTGCAGATGGTAGAACTAGATCGACATATTCAAAGAAATACAATACTGGTATCATCTATCGATACGGTTTGTAAGATTTTGATTAGTTCTTCTCGGCTAATACAAGAATGGCGCCACAACAATGGTGTGGCTTTGTAGTAAAAAGCAAAAGATACAACTTCTTCTTGTAGTTGCTTTTATTCTGCCTCGGTCAGCAGAACTTTATCATTACCACCACTTACCAAAGCAAGGTTAAGAGAAACAGACTCGGAGTTCTTCCCAAAGAAAGCTTGTCCGACAGCTTCTTCAAGGTCACTTATTAACTATATTTGCTTTTTCATGTTATTTTATTTCGTCCATCTTATTTTAGTAAAATTGACCAAAGTTAAAATATGATATGAATCCGTTTGAGAGACTTGCGCATATTTACAATACACCAGACGAGGATATTATTGTCAAACCAAATACCACAGTCAACGCAGGCACATTTGACGCTGATGATTTACCACCGTCACCGATGTTAAATCATGAGGAAGAAGACAACGTTAACACCGTTGTCGATAAAAATCATATGGAAGATCAACAACTGGCCGATATGATATCAAATATCACATTGCAAAAAATAGTGAAATTCGATTTTAGTGTTGCGGAAATTAATTATTTTGGCAATTGATAAAGCCATTTATGAACACAGAGATACAAGGTTGGCAAAAAAAGTATAAAATTCGATTTTGTGTTTGTCAAGATTTTCAACTTGATGTACAATAGCGGAGCTATCGCGCTAGATCGAAAATCGTATGTGATATCATTATGCAAGCCTGTAAAGAATAAATCAGTCTTACTCAGATACGAAGAAATTTACAAAAATATTATTTCTGAATACTGCTAGTCGGTGCCCAACTATTAAATTTATCGCTGTAACCGCGCCACTTGACAAGACTTTTATTGCCACGTTATCTGATTACTCTTTCGATAACAAATACATCTTGATCTGCCTATCAATTACTGGTTCGCCTGACAAATCTTTTAGCGCGTACGTTACAGGAATTGTCATGAAAACTTTATCACGATAAATACTTCTTCGGTCCAATTTGGAGTAAATCCTTTTTGAAATACGTTTTTGTCCGAGAAATTCTGACTTTGTCGCCGATCTTAAATTTATGCCTCCGGTACATATTTTCGTTTGCTAATATCGGATTTTTAATTGCGTCTTTGGTGACATTTTGATAGATCTGTGTTTCGTGCTGTTGTAATCAGACACTATCTTTTGCAAATCATCAATATATCTGTTTGATTTTCATTGTCAGGTGTTTGTGGATTCTTTTGTTTAATGTACGATGAAATCGTTCTACAATAACGCTCTTTCCCTCATTTCCCGTAACATATTTTTTAATGTTATTTTGTTACAGAAAATATTCACATTTTTCATTTAAAAAACTCTGCACCGTGGTCAGTCTATATTTTATTTGGTCGCCTTTCCGTGCTAACGATAATTTGTTTTAACGCATCAGTTATCGATGTTCCTGTTTTATCGGCAACAGGTATACTGAACGCGTATTTGCTAAAAACATCAATAACATTAAACAAGTATTTCTTATTATCAATAAGCTGAGCAAGATTTGGCATATCTACTAGATCTATCGCCCAGATATCGTCAACGGCATTCGCGATAACCTTACGTAGCGGAAATTTGTTGTTTATTTCAGGCCTGTGTAATTCAGTTGCAAGCTCCTGCATTGTCTTCTCTCCAAGCGGGGCTCTACCAAACCCAGTCTCTCCGAGCGGGACTTTACCAAGCCCGAGTGTGTACTTTGTTCCATTTAATCCTTGCACTAGTTTTCGGTCAAATCGTTCTCGTAGATTTACCGGTTTCATGTCATGTAATTCGTTTAGCATTATTTTATCACAGTCTGATTTTGAGTTCTTTACACGAACTGTATCGGGACGCTCTATATCACGATAACAAATATCGTGACGCATTGCTATTGCATCAACTTGACTGTAAGGCTCTTGTCCAGGCAATGGATTATCGTTTTCGTCTAGTTGTTTATCTAGCGGATTATACGGCCCAATGTATTTGTAGCCGGGCAATGTCCAGTCGCCGGGGGGTTTGGGTAATTTACCGATAAGTTTGTGGATGTCGATGCCGCTGCCGATTAGTTCTCTGCTATTGCAGGATTGGCAGAACGTGACAATTTTATCTTGTTCGATACATAAGTCGTTGTCGCAATCACAATTACATGTTGCACTTTTCATTGTTTTATTTTTTTTTGTTTGATGTTTTTAATCATCGACAATAATAACTCCGTCTGATGTTGTCAGGGGAATTATTCCAGATCCCAGTGACTTTGTCGCGCTACTGTATCTGTCAAACTTTGAGGAACATACTTTTCTTTCTGCCGCAAGTAGCACAGATACTTTTTAGCATCATTCTGTTGTTTTGGGTTGGGAGGTGCTGGGTCTGTTTGTTCGTCCGTGTTAAACATTTTAGTTTTGCATTTGAGACAATATTTTGTCATTTTTATATTTGATTGTCACACAAAATTTATCGCGGGTGAAATTAATCGTGGGCGATTATCAGTGTCCGTACTTGGATATTTATCAAACTGTAGAATAAACTTTAAAAAATTACAATCTTTTGACATCTGCCTGACAAACATTACACAATAGTATCCACAAGCAGACGTTCCAACTGGCTGTAGTTGATTTGAAGAATATTTTTTTTTTTTTTTTGGTACTTTTCTGATATATTTATTGATGACATCACTTGGAGAATGTCCGAATGAATCAAAGTAATTGTCTTTGTAAACCGCTACAAAGTGGGTTCCGGATCCGTTATTAAGAACAACAACAAGAAGAAAAGTAATAACTGACTGGTTTAGAAAATCTGTTTAGTTCTATATAACATTTATCATTGAGGTCTTGATCTTGATATTGGCAAGTTCTATGCTACACCATAGTGACAGATTTTGCACCGCGCAGTGTCAATCTTTACAACAAGATCTTATTTTTTTTTTTAAGTGTCTGTAATGATCTATTAAAATTTTCAATTTTATTTTCTGACGATTCGGCAGCTGTGGATATTATTTGTGGTAATGATATCCAGTCTTGGTTCTTTTCGGGGAAAAAAAAACTATTTGTAATTATCAGTTCGTGCGTATGTTAAAACAGTTTCCATCAGATCCAAGTATATTCAGTATATATTCGTCAAAATAACAATTAAAACTCTTTTCAATCTATTACGTGAAGGAGTTTGGTTCACTTACGAAACTGAAACCAAGACTGTCTCTACCTAAGATTCATACATCCGGTGGCTCTTCTATTTTTCGGACTTATAATACCCACAGAAGAAATCTTTTTAAATATTTTAATTTTCAGACCATTGTTATTGCAAAGTTTTAATGTGAGTAACAAAAAAAAATCAATATGAACTATTTTACAAACTTTTGAAAGGTTTTGCATAAATATTTGTTGAGAAGTAGTTATTCTGATTGTATTATTATCGACGAGTAAATCCGCAATAAGCACTTACTAAAGTTCATTTGATGTCAATGTGTAGTGTTCGCCGTACGACTTGCTGTAGTTGGGGATATAACATTTACCGGCTCATTCCTTGAGATGTAATGTTTCAACATTTAGTTTTCTTTAGTTAGAGGTAAGTTGATCTATTGTACGTGATAGATTTGTGGTAATGGTAACCCGATCACTGTACGAAATGTTGCTGTTCTGTTTGGAGGTTGGATGCCGTACCTGTCCTACATTATATAGGCCTATAACGCATGTCGGGCTAACTTTGGCGTTACAGGATTTATGACCTGACAATACTGCAATTTGGCGTCTGCTGGTTAATTTTAAACCATATAATGAGTGTTTGTCTTTTTATATAGAAAATTCAAGGTTGCACAATAATATATCGTGTTTATATTTATGTGTGCGATGTGTATAGGTGACTGGATGGTTACTGGTTAGGCCGGTCGTGGGACGCTACACATTGATTTGAACATTTACTGTTTACTGGATTGACCCAGAAAATAAACAGTATATCATAAAGAACGTGAATATTGAAAAGTTTCGAACGTGAAGTCTAATATAATTTGACTAACTAGTGAGGATGAAATCCATTGTTTTTGTTTATAGATTACACGTGTGACAGTAATCCTACATGTAAGAGCTCGACGCTGATATTTATGTTTCGGGGGTTTGGGTCTTACTGCCTAACTAACGGCGCTTTGTAGCGTGTTTTGATGTCGACTAACATCGTAACGAAAGTCAAATTTTCAGGAATATCTCACAGCTGGCAACCAATAACGACACTTTTCTACAAAGTTAAGTCATAATGTTTTAGTCAGACTTTACTTACTATGATGTCTTTTCTCTAATAAATTCAAATTCTCACAAAAGAAATAGACCTGTTTTCAAGTTTTGTTGGCCTACATTTCAGTTGGCTGGAAAACAATGAAAGTCGGGAATGCCGAAATTGGATTATGTTGAAATATTATTCTTTAACAAAACAAAATAAAAATATATTATACCTATTGGAACTGTAAGCAACGTTTCGTTTCATTCAAGAAACATATCCCCCACATGAAATTACTTAAACATGCTTCAGCATAACTCAACTACTGTAAGCATTTCAACAAATTCAAATGTATGCCAACGGAACATGAAAATGCGTCCATTTGCTAGTGTCAGATTTTGATTCCACCAGGATAAAAACAGCACAGTAAGTATATTAATTATGTATCAATTTGTGGAAGAGTGTCACTATGGGCAGCCAAGTGTTCGAGATATTCCTGAAACTTTGACTACTCATTCTGATGTCAACCGACAAACATAACATGTGATACATCTTACATGTGGGACTAGTGTGACAGAACAGACAGGTCAGTGTAAAATGTTCACATCAGTCCTTTGACAGTAATTTGTTGCCTTTCACAGTCTTGTGTCACACAAGCAATTTTAACCTTTCCTAATAGATTATTGTCTTGAGAATATTTGTATAGTCTTCATCATTATTGAACTTGACTCTTAGGAAAAGATGCATCATTATTGGATCCATGTCTCCTTTGAAGTTGGCCATATTTTTCCTCAGAATAGAAAATGTGTTCTAAACCTCAATACACACATAAGTCTGGATGTTATTCTGTTTACAGGGATCATCATGCAGAATGCTACATGTAGATGTACATGTACATGTAAAAGATTTTTTGTTCAGTATGATACACCAACATTGTCAAGAAAGCAGGTCAAAAGTAAAAGCAAGAAAATTAATTTTATGTTACCAATTGTTATTATGTTACAGGTACAGTAGTCCCCCTCTTATACGGCCACCCCTTCTGCACCGGGAAAGTGGCCTTAAAAGACGGGTGGCCTTTCCAGAGGGGGAATAAATTTTTTGAGAGGAGTATATATAATGTACGCAGTAAGAAAGCTACAGTCTTCAAAGCATTTAATATCTTCGTTTAAAAGTAACATTAATTATTAGAAGGTTCTTGTTGATATAATAATAGACTTGTTTCGACTGAATATGCATTAATAGTTCTTATTCTTGCGTAAGCGTGATATGCGAGCGGGTGTTGTTGTCATGCACATTGCAAAACCATTCAAAAACATCATTTAAATCTTGGTACATACATAATTCTCTTTCCATTTGCTCCATTTTCCGACTGTTGCTGAATAACCTCCTTATCGGTTACAGTGTTGTTTATTCGAGTGTTTTCAACATAAAATTGTTTTATTCGAGTCTTTTCTACCTAAAATCATTCGGCAAGTTCCCCCTCCCCACTCCACCCGATGTCGAGTAGAATAACCGACTTTTTTCTAAAATAATCGTCTCAATTTACGTGATGACATGTTAATGTTTTGTAATGATTTATTCGGATGTTGCTAACTGTATGCGATTTAATTATGCAGACAAAACTTTTGCAGAGCAGACGAAATGCCTTCTTCGTAAAGGAATGTGTTGTCATGTGATTTTTCGGTCTTTGTCTGGTACCCTGTTTTGTTCAAGGCTAAGTTCTCTCTGTGTGTGTCTGCAAAAATCTATTTTTAGACTATGCTGACCCTGTTATGATCTTGACAATTACGGCCGGTTGTAATCATCATTGTTGCCAACTACAAGACTGATAAAGCAACTTTTCTGCATTTAAACAAAATGCCATGTGTTTTTTTTAAAGGCAGCGATCTTGTCACGTGATTCATTAGTCACAATCTGGTACCCTATGTGTGTTTACATTTCTTTACACTAAGGGAGAGAAGCCAAAACGGCTTCGATATATACGCAGATTTGATCTGATCAATAGCACCTCGCGGTCGTTAGGATTTGTAATCTTGACAATTATTGTCGGTAGTAATAGCCACTAATTATGAAAATGAACAAGCTCAACATCTTACTAATGGAAGCCATAAAGGCTATCAAACCATTTTACCACTGACTTGTGTATTGTACATCAATACTGCAACTTCTCAGCTGTTACTACTGTTCAATAATTGTAATCTTAACAATTATTAGAGTGACTAAACCGAACATCTCATGATAACACAGCAGTAAGACTAATCGGATTACGTGTACTTACCTTTTTGTATGGATTAAAATTTGAGTCTTTCTCGGTTTTATGGAATAAATGTGGCTTCTCGTGAGGCATAAATGATATAATATTAACCTTAGTGGTGCATGTACTTTAGTCAACACTTCTTTCAGAAACAAAAACCTGACATCAGGAAACAGAAATTGGATTACTTAGCACATGTTATGAATAAAAATGGTTCTGGGTACATATTACAAAATAAAATGCGGCTGCTTGTGAGGGGTAAATTTTATATTTTTGCACTAATATGCTGGTCACATTAGCGGGGTGGCCTTTCGTGAGGGGTACTTTTGAACACAAATTCGTTGGTGCCGTCGGATTCTGGCCATAAGGAGCAGGTGGACGCTGGTCAGGGGGGCCATTCAAGAGGGGGACTACTGTAATTAGAATACCTGTAATTGTGCCTTTGTGTTGTCCTGAATATTAAAACATTCCATAGGGCTGTCAGGGACCCGAGCTTCCAGGTCAAATATGCATGTAATTCTCAAAGGATGTGCCGCTTCTCTATGTTACATGTCCCCCTGATGTGCCTTGTTTTCCCTGGGATGATCCTCTTTTCATATTCTGGTCAGCCATGGTCAGTCTGCAGAATAGCTAAAGGCTAGACTTAAGTAAATGGGCATTAAGCCAGTATGACTAATTAACAGTAAATCCTTATGATTATAGCTGTACAGTTTCATGTATATTGTGAAAAGGACAGCCCCTTGCCCCACCAGAAGGCTTCTTTGGTGTTCTTCAAAGAATCCCAGTTCAATTGAGTGTACATGTAAGCACCTGTGATTAATTGGCAAATAAACGTCATATTTTGTGTTAAAAGTGTTTAAATTAAATTGGTGATGATGTGAATATGTGCCAGGTAGAATCAAAGCTTTCTTTGAGTCTAAGTTGGATAATATTGTCAAATGTTTGATATGTAAGTACACCACTCCCTCGATAACTCGCGCCCTGATAACTCGCGAACCCGCTTATAATGCGGGGCCAGGCATGGATCCCATTTTTTAAAACCAGAAATTACCCCAAAAATAGATCCCTACTTTATGAACTTTATGGAAATCGTGATCAAAATTAGCTACAAAAACTTTGATATATCGCTCGTTTTATCGTTGAAAATGGTAGATAGGACCTGGAAACTTTTAATCAACATTATGAAATACCAAATTCAAAAATAAGTCATACTGTTTTTTTACATTTTCTTTCCAAGTGACTTCCCTAGCACACCGCAATTAACGATATGTAAGGAAATTTCTATGAATGAAAATGTCACTTGCGCCGAGTAGAGGCAGTACTTTAATAAATAAATACAAACTAAATAATTTTTTTATCAACTGAAATTTGTGTTCTAGTTCTATCTTCTAGTTCCTTTTAAGTGTAATCATCATAAATGCAATGTGTCCTCTTGTAATTAAACGTAAAATGTGTCAATCTACCGTAACAGCTATGTCTGTGAGCATTTCTCTGAGAACCTACTTAGGTGCCGACCATGTTTTGATAACTGACTTGCAGAAGTATTTGTTGCATTGTTGCACTGAATTAAAAGCTGGCCTCCTTTGTATTATCACGTTAATTACATCTTTTGAATCAAATAATGGAGGTGAAATAAAAGAAAAGTTAAAAGGCATGAAAATCCTACCAACTTAAAATCTAGCAGCCCCGGTCGTATGTCGGGTGAACTCACTTCAGTTGATCGGGGGCCCCGAGTGGCCGAGTGGTCTAAAGCGCTGTCTGTTACGGATCACTGCCATCTCACCTCTGTCTGCGTTGGTTCAAGTCTAAGATTCGGCGAATGTGGATATGTGAGAAAGCTTGCCAGTAGCTTCTCGTGGGTCGGTGGTTCTTTCCGCGGATTTTCAGGTTTCTTCCTCCACCATTAATACTGGCCGCCATGTATAGCCTATCGTGTGCTGAAAAATGGCGTTAAGCCCCACAACAACAACAACAACATCAGTTGATCAATTGAACACTGTTATAAATGTTATTGTGTATGTAACTTAAACTACCTTAAATTAAACGACTCATTGGTAACTGTGATCAAAGATAGCACGTCAATCAAGCGAAAAAAAATGCTATACTTCGTAAAATAAAGAGCTTGGTTTCACAGATACGGACCATTGTGGGCAAGCTAGTTTCAGAGAATTCTTGAACTGGCACTTTGAGATATCCTCAAGAATGATAAAAAGTTTCATTATTACTTCCAATGAAATCACGATATCAATACTGTACTAACTAAACAGCACAAAAATTGAGATTTGACGTAGACGATTGCCTCATGAAAATTTTGCTTGCTTTTTGAACAAAAGGAATTTTGTTTGGTGGTGTATCAACAGTTAGTCTAGTTCCCTGCTCTTTTCACTCCCAATTTGGCAGGATATAATGCCATACCATTCTGGGAACCAGACTCATCAAGAAAACAAAAAGCAGTGACGTAATACACACGTTTTCGTGTAAACATAATGGTTGTTGAAACCAGTTGGAACGATCTTTCACATGATGGATATTTTGAAAATAAATGTTATTTAAACAGAATAACAAACATCTTCATTAGAAAAAGTGCGTTATTAAAAGTTATTATCAACGTGAATGTAAAATGAGGATTCAGTCATTAAACATCGAAGTTCCCTAACCCCCCACCCCCACCCCCCGTTTTCTCAATGTCCAAGCGATTTTTTTCAATTTTTGGAGGTCCCTCGGTAACTCGCTCCCTCGCTTATAGCGCGGTCTATGTTTGTGGACCCCGTTGTGTGCGAGTTATCGAGGGAGTGGTGTACATGTGATTCTTTTTGGCACTTCAGATTCAGTAGACTTTTTAAAAGAATGCAGAAAACTATATTGACTCTTAAAAACAGATAAAATTGGTTTTCAGTTTTTGGGAAATAGACTTGTAATGAAAATGACACAAATGCCAACAAAAGGGAAAAAAAGTTGGTGAAACTTTCATTTGACTGGTGATATTTGAGTGTTAATACATAAAGCCTGTGTGGATTCTTCTTGACAACAGTAGTCTGAAGCTACATGTATTTGCATGTAGGTATCATACAGGTACCAAGTCTGATTAATTATTTCTATAGTGCCCATGCTATGTTCCACCTTTATTCTTTAGGTTCATCTTTTTTCATTCCTTCTTTAATTATGGTAATTCATGTTTATATATCTGAAACAATGGAATGCTAGGTGTTGAATTGTGTTAATTTCTTTGCCGGGAATGGAGATGCCACTATACTTACAGAGAAAAATTGCAAAACAATTAATTTATTATTATTGAGATTGAAACACATTCTTTGACACTTTTATTGTTGTGCATTGTTTTTAGGTTTTAGTGCTGTTGTAGGCTTAAAATCTTAAGATAAATATGTATAATGTTTAAACTTGACATCTTAGTTACTAATAATATTCTTTCATGTGATATTATAAATGGCTATGAATTCAATCCTGACACAGTATTATTAAAATAATGTGCACGTTTTATTTTTCGTTCTATCCATTTTGAAAGGGATTACTGATAGGTTTATGCCAGGAACATTCAGAAATCAGTTGGGGACCCCTGTGTTCCATGAGTGAAGAGTCCAGCACTCCTCCTGAAATTCAGCAGAGAGCTATGATTACAATTTGACAGAATCATATTCGAGTTCATTACATCATTTAAGCTCTGTTTTGCAGCAAGACTAAGACACATTGTGCATTTGAAACATTAATCCCAAATGTCAGTGATAATGTCAGAGAATGATAATTCCCTAGCCCAGCCAGTCCAGACAACTTAAAATCATTGATAGGCTATTTTTCACATATAAAAAGGAAATAAAATTGGAATATTTAGTCCATTATCTTGTCATTGCCAGACTAGTAGCATAGAACTGGAATTGTTGCCTCCAGAATACACAGTATGCATTTGTGCAGTCAAAAGTCTTTTTGCCCAGTTGTATTGTATTTTGTGGAGTTAAAACTATTAACCTTGTAACTCGCCTGTAAACTTATTTGACCATATCATTAGTATTTAAAAGCCTGTAGACATACTTTTCATGTACCATTAATACCCATTTGTGATACTTAGAGCACTTGGAAGTCTGTGTGTGTGTGTAATTTGGATTTTTAACATAGCGTTAACAATGTTTCAGTCATATCGCTACAATGTCTGCAGTGTGGCAGTTTATAGTGATGTCCAGAACTGGGGCATCATACTGCAGACGTGTAGCGAGATGTCCCACCCAGTCGCATTATCCTGACACCAGGTCAACCAGTCCTAACACTAACCTCTTAATGCTGAGCACCTAGCGAGAGAGCTGTTAGTACTGTTTTTATAAGTCTTTGGTATGACTCGGTGGAGGTTCGAACTCACGACCTTCCATTTCTTAAGTGAACACTCTAACCACTAGGCCACTGGTACTTTGAAGTCAGAATCCAAGCTTCCGGAACCATCAGCTTTCTAGTCCTTGCCTGTCACAGACGTCTTGCTAGGATTTTAAAACTGGGAGTCAAGGACTCCCTATTTTGGTAAAAATAGGAGTCCAATAGCAGAATTTTCAGTCCCCTCCCAGTGGCATTTTGGGCATAATTGAGGTGGCGAAATGTCTGAGAAGAACCTGTGGTTGCCATTGAGTTTAATTTTCCACATTCTTCACACCAGTGATATATACTCTTGTTTGTCAATCAGAGAGAGAGAGAATTTCATATATCCAAGGAAAGGTCTTATTCCAAGCACTAAGCCAGGCATCACACACTTCCTTACATGTGGCTACTGTCCCATCTGAACTGTCAGTTATAGCAACTTTAGCACTCTTCTGAATCTCATTACAATCTTCATTAATTTGCCATTGAACCCCAAAATACTTATCCAGATTTGCAAATGGTATTTTGTCTAAGTCTTGATTTCATGGTCAAATTGACTAATTAATCAGCCACACTTGAAAACGAACACGGTAACGAAAGGTAAAGTTGTTCATTTGATGTACTCTTATCATGACCACATGTACAACTCTGGGTCTTTCTGCCTCTGAATTCATTCATTGTAAATATCAACACATTTTCCCACTCAGCAGCTAGTCAGTCTTAGAATTTGCTGCCCAGCTATTGCATTGTGTTCTTTTGATGCACTCTTATAATGACAACATGGACATCTGGGTTTTTTTTAAACCACTGAATTCTGTCATTTTAAATATCAGCACATTTTCCCCCTCAGCTGCTAGTCAGTCTTAGAACTTGCCGCCCAGCTATCATGTTCTTTTGATGTACTCTTATAATGACAACATGTACATCTGGTGGTCTTTCAGCCACTGAATTATGTCATTGTAAATATTGGCAGAGTTAAAATGATAATTTATCAACACATTTTTCAACTTGGATGGTGGTTGAAGCAGGACTGACAAGTATTTGAATTTGCTGCACAACTTTTGCTTGTGTACTATCGCATAAGTGAATTTCTGCATCAAGATACAAAATTTGTATCCAAATGCATGTGATTAAGCGTTCTGAGACCTCTGTGTCACTTTATGGTAAATTTAGTATACCCATTTTCATTGGTAGCTAATTGGTGCAACAGATCACTCTTGTCTTAGTAAAGGTAAATTGATCCCTAAAATTTCAGGTACACCATTTCCTCAATAACTTGCACCCTGATTACTCACAAACCTGCTTATGATGCTGTTCAGGTGTGGATCCCAGTTTTCAAAATGGAAAATACCCCCAAAATTGGCCCCATTTTTTGAAAGAATAAAAATTGCAATCAAGTTTGGTAACCGAAACCTTGATATATTGCTTGTTATATTGTTGAAAATGGTGGATTGTACCCAGAAATTTGAATCAACATCATGAAATTCTCAGCTCTTAATAAGTATATATTTAGTTTAATTTTCTTTCCAAGTAACATTCTTAGTACACAGTAAATAACATTATTCAGTTCAGTTTCGATCAATGAAAATGACACTAATGCCTTCAGGAGGAATCACTTTAATAAATAAATACCAATTAAGTGAGTTTTGTCAAGTGAAATTTGTCTTATACATCTGTCTTTCAGATTGCTTTAAATGTAATCATCGTAAATGCTATGTGCCCTCTTGTATTTAAACATGAATCTATTGTAATAGATGTCGGAGCATTTCTGTGAGAATGTAATTAAGTGCCCACCATGTTTTGATATCTGACTTGCAGAGGTATTTGTTGTATTGTTGCACTAAATTAAAATCAGACTTGGTTTGTTTTATCACATTAATTGCATCTTTTGTATCAAATCAGATAAAGGAGCTAGAATAATAGAAAGTTTAAAGGAATGGAAAATCTACCAGAATATGAGCTAGCAGTTATGGTCACGGGTCTGGTCAACTTCTCTCATTTGATCAATCAAACACTCTTATAAATATTATTTTACAAGTAATATAATTAAACTACCTCAAATTAGCCAATTCATTCACAAATGTGATCCAAGATAGCAAGGCATCTATGTGAAATGAGTACTTGGTGAAATAGCTTTGTTTCAATTATGTTTAATTGTGGATAAGCGAGTTTCAGAATTTGAATTTAAACTCCGATTTTGTCAAGATTGATAAGCTCCTCTGTTACTTGCAATGAAATCGCGGCATCAATATTCTGTTAATAGAAAAATTACAAAATTGAGTTTTGATGTTGACAGTTGTTTCACAAAATAAATGTCTCTAGCTTTTCTGAAAAAAAAGGAATCTTCTTGTTTGTGAATTGGCAAGAACAAAAAGAACAATGACATAATACGCAGTATTTTTGTGTACATGTGGTGGTTGCTGAAAACAGTTGGAATAATGTTAATGATCTTTCAGCAGTAGAGGGTATCTTGAAAATAAAGGTAGTTTATACAGCATAGCTAACAACTTCATTAGAAAAGGCTCTTTATTGACAATTATTCAGTATTCAGCAATTAAACAACAGCCCCTTTAACCTCCCCCCCCCCCTGCATATTGCTGATGTGCAGTGGGAATGGTGTGGTTCTTTTTTTATTCTTTTATCTCTTGGTAACTCATGCCCTCACTTATTGCATGATCTATGTTTTCTGACCCCCTTGTGTGCGAATTATCGAGAGAGAGGTGTACTGTATTTCCAGCTGCAGCCACAAACAATCCCAAAATATCCACTGATCATTTGCTTGAGATCATCCTTTTAAAATGAACAGAATTGGCCCCACCCCATTAGAGGAATGAATGATATTTAATTGATTGTAACACTGATAGATCCAGGCTACACCCAGAGAACCAGTACTATTTATCAGGGGTCAAGCTAGATTTAAATTTTAGGGAGAAGTGACATCTCCTTTCGGTCAGAGCAGGGAGAAGTGGGAGCTGGACAGGGAGAAGTGGAAGCTAAACAGGGTGAAGTGAGACCAAAGCAAGAAACACAAGATAGATAGATAGATAGATAGATAAATATATATACAGCTGCATTATCTTATTTTAATTATGTGCTCTATTTCTCAGTATGCTTTTAAGTTTTAAGCAATGCCTTATTTTCAAGTTGAAAAATATGTGTTATATGTTTATTATTAACACATTTGGTATGCATATAAAAATTTATATTCATACCCATTCTATTCATACTTGTGGTAATATGTGTGTTTAGATTGAGGTAAATGCAGTGTATTTTGGCCATATGACTTAGCAGAAGCTATACATTGAAATTAATTTTAACTGATAGCATTAACAAGATTAGAGTCTTGTAATTGCAAGTTCGTAAAAATGCTTAATAAACTACCACTTAATTATTTTATTTTCTACAAGTTTTGTGTAAAATTGCAGTCAAAAAGATTTTCTAGCATTCTTTGAAAGAACCCCTAATGCATGTACATAGGAATAAATGTACAAGTGACTTCAAACCATACTCTTCGTCCTGATTTCATTGTTCCCGATAAAACATTACTGTAACTATTCATAGACAACACACTGAAGCACTGTATAACTAAACTGGACCCTTTTTTCCCCAACCAAAACATCCAAGAACACATATTGCACCATGCAAGTGCGTCAATTTTTAGGAGGGCTTTTCTTAATATAACTAGTAACTTTCTTGCTTCGTTACAAAAATTCATTAATAGGACTGCATATTTATGGTTGTATTATATGCCTACCTACTGGTAATAATGATATGCATTGGTTAAATAGTATTTGCTTCACTACTATATATATTTTTCGCATTTTCACGAAAATTAATTACGGTATGACAGAAAACAACCTTGACCTTGCAGCATTGTTTCGAATTCCACAACAGAAATTGTCACATGTTTCTGACCTACATTATTAAATATTTAGGCTAAATCTCCTATCACATAATATTTAAACTTTGTTTTTATTATATTATATATTTTCCTGAATCTATTTGCCCAATCATTTACGAATACAGACAGTTTAATGAATTGGTATATCCTATACGCAGTGATGTCCGCAATTACAAGTTAATATACTGTTTCAAACTCATTTTATAAAGAAAATACCCAAATACGACCGTTAAAATCTCCATTTATAAAAATAGAAATAAATTAGAAAAGGCTCTTCACCAATCATATTTTTTAAAAGCAAATTATTATTTGCATATTGATGTTTAAATTTTGAAACAGAATTTGGTATATTTTCATCATAGTACAGTAGGCCCAACTTCATGAAATCGAGCAGTGATATCTTGCTCTGGAAAGGGTTAATGGTCAGTTAGCTATTAAAACTTGCATGTGAATGTGCAAGAATTTCGTTGTTGCCGTAAGCTGATTGGTATCAACACCACATAAATACATTTCGCCTTGGGTTACAACTGTGCCAGAACTTACTGGCTACAGCAAGGGGGCATCTCAAAAGTCCAAATCTGCAGCCATTTTACGTCTGAAAAATCAGAGGGTGAAGTCATTTTCGCTTTCCTAACAGAAGAAAGCAAAGTTTACAATTCTCAGGTGACTTTTTCGCCCACTTCACCTGGTAGCGTGACCCCTGACTTATATAAAATGTAGCTTGTTTCAGAAAATGAAAAAAGTTTGTGGGGGGTGGATTCCATGCAGATTTATATACATTTCAGATTCAGGGTTAATTGGGACCAGCTATGAGGATAAGTCACCCTGGATCATGTGCAGCATCAGATCCGAGTTTTACTTTATCTTATTCCATGGAATGAAAACTAAATTTCTTCAAAACATTGAAGCAGATATTGTGCAGTGTCGATGTACATGTAAAATGCATGTACCTTTAAGCAATCGGATTATTGACTGTGGCTTCCTGTTTTGAGTTTTTCAGTCTGGTTCTTGACTCCAAGTACTCAAGCTTTGCTTTGCTTTTTTGTGTACTTTTATCAGGTGCATGATCCTGCCTGAATTTCCACACTGGGATTTCCCCTCTTGCATTTCGTAAAGAGGGGTTTTTAGTTGGGTGCAGTTTGCAGTATGTGTAAACAGACCCATTAATATGACATGATTAAAAAAATGTGTCTGATAAATATAAAGATTAATTTGCATTGTTTACCTTCATTATTTGCTCAGTGGCTGAGATCACGTGATGGTAATTGCACTACCTCGTATGTGTATGCATTAAATTGCATTAACAGACAAAAGATTACCACCAAATACTGAAAACTGCATGCCTGTCATTATACAACTCCAACAAGAGCAGATGGGACAATGCTTTCATAACTGTATGATCAAGTGCAGTTGGGAAAAGTTTTTAACTTATTTGATCCAGGGACTTTTTCTCATTTTCACTAAAGATTGGAGCAGAAGAGAAAGTTTTCTTGTTGGTTGTTTCGGATTGGCTAACAGACCTGCACATGAGTAGATGGGAAAAAATTGGACTTCATTTATCCATTTTTTTGTGTATTGGACCCATGGTTTTGCATGCTTGGACTCATGTACCCAAAAACACAAGTTACCAAATTTTATACAAAGGTTCATCTGACCATGTGAAGTTTGGTCAGATCTGTTTTAGATCTAACAAGAGGAAGTCTAAAATCCAGACAAATTCTGTTCCTGCAATGGTCCATTGTTTTAGTAAAGAAAATCTGGTTTCAGAATTGTGGTTTTTTGGGGGGGGGTTTCAGTGTATTTTTTTATGTGCGTAGAATGTACATGTTACTTGAAATCATTGTAAAGCCACATCCTTTTCTGTAATACTACCCACTTGGGTCTTTCTTGAAATGATGTCACGTGCCATGGAAGAAGGATACTAACTCGTGACACAAAATTATATCTCTCTGCCTCAATGAGAATACACCACTCCCTTGATAACTTGCGCCTTGATAACTCGTGAACCTGCTTAGAATGCTGGGTCAGGCATGGATCCCATTTTTTAAACCCAAAAATTGAGCCCTATTTGTTGAACTTGAAGAAAATGACGATCAAAATTGGTAACCGAAACTTTGATATATCACTTGTTTTATCATCGAAAATGGCAGATAGGACCTGGAAATTTTAATCAGCATTGTGAAATATCAGCTTTTAATAAAAAGTCATGTAATTGTTATATTTTCTTTCCAGATGACATTCTTAGTACACCGCAATTAACGATATTCAAGGAAATTTCGATAAATGAAAATGTCACTCACACCTAGTGGAGACAGTACTTTAATAAATAAATACCAGTTAAATAATTTTTTTATCAATTGAAATTTGTGTTCTAGTTCTATCTTTTAGTTCCTTTAAAGTGTAATCATCATAAATGCAATGTGTCCTCTTGTAATTAAATGTAAAATATGTCAATCTGCTGTGCGCGAGCATTTCTCTGAGAACCTAATTAAGTGCCCACCATGTTTTGATATCAAACTAGAGGAAGCATTGGTTGTATTGTTGCACTAAATAAAAAGGGGGCCTCCTTTTCTATTATCAGGTTAATTACATCTTTTGAATCAAATAAAGGAGGTGGAATAAAAAAAAAAAAAGTTAAAAGGTTTCCAAATCCTACATGCTTAAGAACCAGCGGCCCCAATTGTATATCGGGTACTTGATTTCAGTTGATCAGTTGAACACTATTATAAATGTTATTTTGTACGTAATCTAAATAAACTACCTTAAATTAATCCATTCAGTCATAACTGTAATTGAAGATAGCAAGGCAACCAAGCAAAATGAGTACTTCGTAAAACAAAGAGCTTCGTTTCATAGGTACGGACAATTGGGAGGAAAACGAGTTTCAGAGAATTTCAAAATTTGCACGTAGAGATATCCTCAAGGATGATAAGAAGTTTCACAATTACTTGCAGTGAAATCACAGCATCAATATTGTACTAATTGAACAATACAGAACTTGAGTTTTGACTTAAACGATTGTCTTATGAAACAATTGTTGCGTGTTTTTGATAAAAAGGAATCTTGTTTGTTAGTGTATCAACAGTGAGTCTGGTTCCTTGCTTTGTAGACTCCATGTTTCGCAAAATACTCTTAAACATCACTCCAGGAACCAGACTAGTTAACAAAACATAAAGCCGTGATGTAATAAATGAATGTTTTTGCGTACCGTGTTGGTTGTTGAAACCAGTTGGAATCATGTTATCGATCTTTCAGATGTTGGACATTTTGAAAATAAATGTAATTTACAGAGAATAACGAACAATTTCATCAGAAAAAGCACTTTATTGAAAATTATTCTCAACGCATTTATAAAACGAGGAGTCAGTCATTAAACAGCCCAGTCACAAACACCACCCCCACCCCCAACCCCGCGGTTCACTGGATGTCTAGCGGATTTTTTTGAGGTCTCTCAGTAACTCGCGCCCTTGCTTATGTTGCAGTCTGTGTTTTTTGACCCCATTGTGCATGAGTTATCGAAGGAAAGTGTTAAGTAAATGATAAGTGAAATTTTTCATTGTTTAATTGTAGAAAGTTGCATAGAAAGCACTGGATTATCCTGGTTGATCTAGAAGGCAAGTGTTTACTTGATCAATTGAATTTTGTTGATATTAATAAATATTACAGGTTTGAATATGCACTGTGCACTGTGTCACATTTTAGAGAGTGTTCATTAGATTCAGCAGGAATTCACACAGTTGCAGACCTGCCAACTCTTACGATTTTGCCATAAGTCTTACAAAAATTACCTTTAAAATACGGACTTACAGCATACAAGCAAGAACTATGGAAAAATGATCATTGCCGAAAAATCCGGATGATTGGTTCACCCATGTTTGATATGGATCCGGGTTTCATATTAGGATTAGTAAAATTGGTCAGGGAACCAGACTAACTTTACAGCAGCAACCCAGATGGTTTAAACTGCACATATTTGTTCATGCAAAGCGTCTGAATGACCAAACTGTTGATTACAGAATATTTTAAAAATGGTGTCCAGAAAGCGATGCATGTTTAAGATGAAAGGGAAAATAAGCTTCTAAAAAAGTGTTAATAATCAACACAGAAGAATAAAAAAAGAGTATTCAGATTCTTGTGAATAAAAAATGGAAAGGACACAGTTATGTTTATTGGACATCACATGCCAATTTGAGTATGTCTCGTGGCGGGAGATATGATTGCCATTGTCATGTGAAATAGAAGAAGAATTTCCAAGAATTACTTTATGTTGAGAGACAGCAACAAGCCATGGAGTTGCATAGGGTTTGGAACTAAAGTTTCTGCAGCTGTGCTAGTGGTAAATAAAGTCTACACATACTTTACAAACTTTTCAGTTGAACATGATGTTTATCATCGCTGTGTCAAACTTTTATTTATGTTTTCCAGCTTTACAATAGCAGTTATTGATATTTTGTTAAACCTTACTGAAAACTAGTCAATCTTACAGAGAAAATTCAGCTGCCTTACTGAGATGGACTGGTCAGGGTTGGCAGGTCAGCAGTTGCACATCATGGAGAAAACTTCAGGGATAAACAAATTCTTGTAAAAGATGGTTTCAACTAGACAATCAGGTTCTAAACTGTAACGTATCAAAACTGGATGTTCAGCTGTACGTGGCTTTGACTTTATTGATTGCCCAGCTTTTTCAATTCTAAGTGGCAACTGGGCAATTAACTTTCTCTATCCCTGGTGTATGTTACTATTTTTTTATATTCAGAGTTTTATCTAGTCTCAGAAGTTATTATTTAAAACTTTCTTACTGCATTCCACATAATATTGTGAGGAGTGACCCATGCACCTGATGAGCATCAATGAGATAGAAAGAATGAATATCCAGCAGTATGCAAGGCTGCTTTTTATTTATATGTACATTGAGATTTTAGCAACATGCTCTTGTAACATATTTACTAACATTAATAGTGTAATGTCTGTCCCATTACAGTCGGTATTTACCAGGATTTTCTGTTGCATTATGCAATAACTGTGGAACAAATTTTCTCTATGCATTCTAGATATGATTTCAAACAAAAGGATTGACTTTGATTTCTCTGTTCTTTCGAAAGACGGCTGACAGAATGTACATCAGAAGTATATTTTTGTATAAGTTGGACATGTCAGGCAGAAGTGTTACTAGGATTTTAAAACAAAGGAGTCCAGGACTCCCAATTTGGTAAAAATAGGAGTCCCCCCAGCAAAAAATGCAGTCCCTTCCAAGAAAATGTGTAACTTTGCAGATTAGAAGAACCAGTGGTTAGTATAATTTTCCACATTGTTTACACCACTGACATATAGCTCTTGTTTGTCTGTAGAGTGAGACCAAATTATGTAAATTTAACCCTTTAGCTACGACTGCCGCATCTAAGCGTCACCTGTAAATATCTCCTGAACCCCACTGATGCATATATGCAGTGTTGATAAGCCTCGTTTACTACCCCAGTGTCGCTTATGTGCGTATAGTTCAGCAGTACTTGAAACCCCAGTGTCGCATCTATGCGGACGTGACCGCTATGTTAACTAAACATTGATTGGTTGAAAGTACAGAAGTTTGCATATTTTTGATTATCATAACCAATGAGAGGACTGTTACTCAACATTTTGATACAAGTTTGAAAGCTGAGAGGTTAAATTTAGACACACTGGAAGGGCTTTCCTGCAATTTACGAAACACGTGTAGTTGACATAGACAAAGATGGATTCCGATTCAGATAAGAGCAACTTTGAAGAGTTCAGTGCAAGCAATATCGAAGAGTTTAATTGATCATTCTTAGAAAATGGATCAGATATTGATGTTAGTCCTGCTGCAACACCAGATGTGACTTTGACTCGGATGACGAGGAGGACATAGTCCCACTTGCACAATGGGGTGATGACCTAGTCGTGTTCGAGATCAATGAGTTTGATTCTCATGTTGGTTCAGCAATCGAGCTTGGACCACTAAGCAATGAGAGATTTTTTTATCAAGTTTTTTCCTGAATGTCTGGTGGAAAAGCTTGTGAAAGAAACAAACGATTATGCCAAGAAAATGGGGGACCAAAAGCAAGACCTGAAATGAAAGATATGTGTAAGGGAAGGGAGGAGACATGAAGTTTTCATAGGATGCAAACGATGCCAAATATATTTATGTGTGGATAATGACTGTTTTGAGAGGTACCACTCTCAACTTTGTAATTAGAGTGTGGATTTCATTCACGTTTTTATATGTACATAAGTAAAAATATTGGATTTATTTTGTGGGATTCAAAACAGTTTACATGACTGGGATTTTTTGTATGATGGGATGTAGAAGTATATTAAGTGGAAATATATGAATAACAGACACTATACAAGGTAAGCTGTTTTTTATTTCACTGAAATCCAGCAAAAACTAATGAAATAATGAATATAAATGTAATCATGTTTTTATTGTCAGTTTCTGTAGTCGGCCATGATGATGCTCTAGTATTCAGCCTAGCAAACAGCCTCAGTAGTCACAGTAACTTTAGCACTCTTCTAAATCTCATTAAAATCTTTGTCAGTTTGCTGTTTAACCCCAAAATACTGATCCAAATTTGCAAACAGCAATTTTGTCAAAATCTTGATGTGTCTTGATTTCGAGGTCACATTCACTAATTATTCGTCTACCCTCCGAAATGAACACAAAATGAAAGGTAAAGTTGTTCATTTGATGTACTCTTATAATGACCACATGTAGATCTCTGGGTCTTTCAGCCTCTGAATTCATTCATTGTAGATATCAGCATATTTTCCCACCCAGCTGCTGGTCAAAGTCTTTGAATTTGCCATGCAGCTATTGCATCATGATCTTTTGATGCACTCTTCCAATGACAACATCATCATTTCTAGGTGTTTCTACCTCTAAATTCAGTCATTGTAAATGTCAGCAGCTAGTCGAAGTTGTTGAACTTGCCCATGATCTGCTCTGATAATGACAACATATACCTCTGGGTGTCTTTCAGCCACTGAATTCTGTCATTGTAAACATCAGCACAGCTGAAATGATCATTTGATGGACACATTTTCCAACTCAGCAGGTGGTTGAAGAAGGACTGGCAAGTCTTTGAATTTGCCACCCATCAGTGGCATGCATACAGAGGATTCCCGCATAAATGATTTCTGCATCCCAGATTAAAAGAGTTTGTCCAAATATGCATGATTGTTTCTGAAACCTGCAGTCAGAGCAACTGCAGATATAAATGGACTAGGCAGCAAGCAGCATAATCATATAAGCAGTCTCCTCTGTGTAGTTTTCATCAAGCCAGATCTGAACTTTGTCTGATTAAATCAGAAATCAGCATAATTTTCTTTAAATCTTACAGGCCCTGATCAGAGATTCCGCTAGGGTTGCACAGCTATTGGTTCTTGGTACTGGCAAGGACAGAAAGTCAGTGCAAGTCACAATTTTACTGGAACAAATGCTATTCAGCCATTATCATCAATGCAAGGTGTAAAAAATTTGCTGACCCTTTCTAGTCCATTTTAGATACTAATGTTAGAGTGTGAGGTCAGAGCCCATTGCCTATTGCAAAGTTGGAATTTGCCTCCACCGTATGGTGATAGCATAGGGTAGCTGTCGACTAGTGGGCCTAGCAAACTTGGATGATCTTAGTCAAGCCATTCCTGTATGAAATCGATATAAGATGATTTATTGGCCCAAAAATTGCAATTACTTATTCGTTATCTTTAGTCCGCCGATAGAAGATACCAAGCCTTAAGCATTCATGAAATTTGACCTGGTACTCACCATGATTATTAATAATTTCCCTTGTTCAGGGCAAAAATATCTTAAAGAATTTGAAATTTTCAGCAATATCACACTGCCTTCATCAGTGACTAATGTTTGATAAGCAATGTGTCAGTAGTGCATGCATCTGTTTGGCAATGCTGTGTAAATGTTACTGCTGATCACCCTCTGCACCAGAGGAATAAATTTGAACATGTACAAAGGAGTATTGATAATCCTCCATATTGTTTTAGGAACCCTCACTTGTTAAGCTGCGGCAGCAATCCAGTAATGTTTCAGTAATTTGATAACCATGTGAAATAATCCAGCCCCAGCTGCAACTTGTCCATTTTAACCTACTAGGGAGGAAAAATTATACTACATGTTTATACCCTTACGCCATGTCAATCCAGCAAAGAGATAAGCCAACTCTTTGGTGCTGTGCTGTTGTTGTCAATTGCTGATCAAAGTTGGCATTGATATGGGACTAAAGTTGCATGAAAATAATAGATCTACTTCTGACAGACTTTGATGTTGAGACAGTAATCTTTCAGTACTTAAAAAACACATTACAGTTTATTGGTCGATGAATACCGACAGACTTTGATATTGAGACGGTAATCTTTCGGTACTTAAAAAACACATTACAGTTTATTGGTACATGGATACCGACAGTCTCAGTTGTATCTGGTGCAGGGACAAATTCTTACCAATAAAAACCGACATATACATAGGTGTCAACCCCTTGAGATGAAAACCTGTACGCCAGACCAATAAAGACCTTACAAAGACCAAAAAAAACCTTACATGAAAAAATGTATTCATACATTATATAAGATCATCAGTTTTAAAACAACAAATGCTATACACAAAGTATTTTTACACATATTTACATAATTATTTACATTTATGAAACTTTATTTCATTCTTTTTACTTGTGTGTTGTATTATATGCACATGCACATTTCGCACTTTTCAAAATGTATTCTGGGGTTTTAAAGTCTCTGCAGCAGGTGTCATTGTTTATTTTACACTGTAAAAACGATGCTACTGTGTCTGAATTCAGAGACTTCCTACATTCTGCATGTATTTTCTTCATAATCGGAAAAGATCTCTCACAGTCTGCAGTGTTCCTTCAGATCATACATGCCTGATGCCACCACTTTAATGTTTTGACTGCATATTTTACAAAAATCATGGGAAGATCCTAACTTTGATACATCTACAATGCCAGGGAAGACTTTAATCCAATTTGCCTGAAACCTGCCACAACCTTGGCCAGTGTCTTCAAGCTTGCGTTTTTTCGAGTTAGGCTCAGCCATTTGATGGATGGAATATTTCAACTAGATGAAAGAAATAAAAAAATAATTAAAAAATTTAGATTTGATATGTGATACAGGAAGATCTCCCTATTACAAATGTGTTACGAATTTATATTTTTTCCCAATAAACACCAAGATATTGTGCCAGGAGCTATCCAGAAATTGAAATCTGAAAATTAAAAAAATCAACAAAGTAGCAGTCCAGAAGTTTGTATCTCGTAAGCTGTTGATCGTTTATATTAACTGCATATCTGGTGTTTGAAATGTTATGAATTTGCTATGTGGTATGCCGATTTTGGTCAAAACTGGATATAAACTGGCAGTGTTACATATTTTCGAGCCACGAGAATGACGTCACTCAGTAGCTATACTACTTTCGTCATGCTGGCAATGCATTTTCCTGTTTACATTACAACAAGCTGAGTAATTCTTTAAACATATACTTTGCACGTGTTCATGAATTTAGGTTATTTCTTCTTAATGTCAGCATTATTGCAAATATGTTGTGATGGGTCACATCCATCTGTGCATCAGTCCAGTTGTAACTTGAACTCCATTTACACTATTTTTTTTATTCTTATAGCAGGGTTCTTAGTAGACACATACCCTCAGGTTTTGGTGCTTGTCATTTAAAATTCAAACCATTTCTGATGCATGGAATTCTAACCTGTGCGGGGTTTTTTTATGCACACTGATTTGGGTCAGAGTATCAGTCCAAATTACCCTTGATTCACCTCTGCCACAATTTCCCATCAAGCTTGTACTGCCCATAACAATTTGCTCTATGCTACGGAATATTATTTACACCTTATTGGCAAATAATATAGCACAGGGTTCACGCTAGCAGGTGAAGTGGGCAACTAAGTTGCCTGACAAATGTAAACTTTGCCTTCTTCTGTTAGGAAGGCGAAAATGACTTCGCCCTTGTGAAGGATGCCCCCACTGTGAGGATTTGGTTGTGGGGGATTGGGGTGGGGTGCTTCCAGTATTTTATTTAAACTATTGTAGAAGTCCCACCCAGGCTCGATTTTGGTTGGAAGTTAAATTAGTGAAAGATAGATGTACAGCTCCAAGCCCCAAGTCAGCAATGCCGATGGTTAAACGATTAAATATCCAAAAAGTGTGAAATTCAATGAATAATAATTTAATAACAATTCAGTAGTCAAATGATTCAAATTTCCCAAGTACACTCCCGCTCGACCCTTTAATAGCCTATTGCATCACTTGATTCGTAGTGTGAGATAGATTTCCACCTGTCCTTGTATTCTACTCATCTTTGTATTCTTCTCTCTTATCTCCCAATTCCTTCTCCTTTTCCTCCCTGACTTTCTTCAAATTCCCTCTCCTCCTCCTCCTCGATTCTCAATACTCCTTCACCTCCTCCTCCACTTCTCTATACTCCTCCTCCACCTCCTCCACTTCTCTATACTCCTTCTCCTCCACTTTCTCCTTCAGACTACTTTTCCTCCTCCTAAACCTTCTCTCCGCTGACTAAACCTTTGTCGACTCCAACTGCTCAGCAAGTCTTACTTCTGTCTCCACCTCTTGAAGACTCGGGACTCAACTAAACCGGAAGTTCTGCCCCCCCCCCCCCCCAATAAAGCTTCCTGTGAAAACACAAGGATGGTACAATATTTTTCCTTAGCCCTGTCATCTCACACTACACCCAGCTTATCATCAGATAATGGCTATTAAATTTCTTTGGTCATGCATTCATTCACATCGAAATACTCATACATTCTTGTATGGCAAAACAATGTCATAATAAATGCACTGTATCAATTACCTCTCATACATACATCATAAATTGCATAACATCCATACATATTCCTAATCCCTTTATACTAAACAATATCACAATAATCAGACACATTTCTTTACATTACAACTCATACAGAGTACACAAATAATCAAATATCCATGCTCTGATATATTCATACATCTATTGTAACTAATCTTACTTACTTCAATCATTTTCCCAAACTCACAATTCAAGCATGCATAAATTCTAACATAACGCATTACTAAATGTACTGGTTTACTACGAAGCAACCTAATGGTGAATTACAAATTAATCCTAACCACAAGCTAACAATCTGTATAATTCTGTACATAATTCCCAAGCCCATTTATCAAATATGCATGTAAATGAAACTCTGCAAAAGTAATTCTACATACTAAACGATCCCAGTAATTAAATATACATATTACAAATAATTACAATTATGATGCTGTAATATTCTGCAAAAATCAAGCAAATAACTTACTGCCCTTTTCAGAGCTTTTCTTCTCTTAGAATCTGTTCTAAGTTTTATCGCCAAATTATGAGGGCTTCTCGGAGTAACCCTATTTCTTCAGAAATCTCTAGGTGTAACTGACCCTTTCCTTGCGAGGTACGAAGTTATAAGTCAGATCTAAATTGTAATCACACCCTCTATCTCAATTCCGATTGGATGTCACTGTGAACCGATTCAATCAAACTTAGGGGACAATGACCTCTCACTGTCTGTCCACGTGGGGATGGCTGAGAACACGACCCGTTCACCCTGCGGGCTTCCTTTGATCTCTGAACAAATACTTAACACCTAGGTGTAAATACTACAAGCCTTTGTCTAGTTGGCATGAACTATCGCCTGTCTGGCAGTCACGGTAACCTTGCATAAGGGATTAACACTAGCTTGTGGCAATGTTTGGACATCAAACACATGGCAGCAGTAATAATACCCTCGTTTATACACAACCCATCCCCAGCTGGGCTTATCAAATGTGACACCCCAGTGATTTTTTTTGAGGTACATTGACTGGCCATACATTTTGAGATGCCCCCTCACCTTAGCCAGGTTAGTTCCAGTGTTGTGTTGTAGCGAAATGTAATCATCAAGCCATCAGTAGCTAGGCCTAGTTTTGATATCAATTATGCCGACAAACAGACGCTTGCACATTTACAGGAAATGTGTTTTGATAGCTGACTGATACCTAACTGAATTCCATAGATTGACCATTAACCCTTTCCCGAGTAAGTTAGCAGCAGTATCACTGTCCGATTTCTGAATGTTATCTCTTGACGATAAAACATACAAACTTGTGGTTCAAAGTTTTAACAATAGTATGTAAATAGCAGTTTGTGTTTTAAGATTAGAATTGGTGATCTGGATAGTTTAACTGCCTCTTGTACACTACTTCATCATAAAATTAGTTTCAAACTGTAAGTGACCCAGTAACGGGGAAATAATGGCAGACATCACTATGTCTTGTAAGTACCAGTTTATTAGATTGTTTTTTTTTTTCGTAAATCATTGGTTAAGTTTATTCAGAAATATATACAATTCATAGAAAGCAAAGTCTAGGTATGATATTATTTAAGATTTAACTTTAAGATGGAATTACGTAGGTCAGAAACGTATGGGACATTGCTATGTTGTGGAATTCGCGAGAAGGAGAAGGATAAGTGTTGTAAGGTCAAAGTTGTTTTCTCACTTGAGGCCTTTCCCTTGGGCAAGGCAAACGAGGCAACTGCCTTGGGCCATGCGCTTCTCAGTAATGCAGTTTTGTTGCTTGGTGCCCCATGCTCATCGCTGCCGTCTTGGGTCCCGCACATCCTAGGGCTGGGCTTGTTTGACTCCAGTTTGTGAAAATAGGGAGGAAAAAAAAAAAAAGCAAAGCAGATACTATTTAACCAATGCCTAAAATTACTACAAGTACATAGACAGATAAATAAACCATAAATTTGCAATCCTATCAATGTACCATTGTAAGCAAGCAAACATAGATGCACTCACATCTGTGTTGATTCGGTTGCAAGGAAGGGTTTAGTTCATATACCGACTATAAAGGAGCCATGTCTGTAATTTTATGCATTTTAGTGTGTCATGTATGAATAGTTACGGTAATATTTTATCCACTATCCGCAACAAAGAAATGAGGAAGAACAGTTATGACTTGAAGACACGTGTGCATTAGCCCTTATGTACATGATACAGGGATTGTTTCAAATGCGTTAAAATAATCTTTGAAAGTGCCATTATTGAGTAAAGATTTTTTAAAAAAATAAAGAAACTTTTAAAAAATTGATTGAGGGTAGTTGATTACATTAAGCATTTTTACTAACTTGCAATTACAATAATATAATCAGGTTACTCAGTTAAAATTTGTTACGATGTAGTTTCAGTTTTCTTGTAGTATCATATGACCAAAGTAACTCAGATAATTAGTATTGCTTAAATCCAGTGTTAAATACAAATATGCATACAGTAGTCCCCCTTTTGAATGGCCCCCCCTGACCAGCGGCCACCTGCTTCTTACGGCCAGAATTCCTTGGCAGTGACGAGTTTGTATTCAGAAGTACCACTCAAGAATGGCCACCCCTCTAACGCGACCAGCGGCCAGCATATTAGTACAAAAATGTAAAATGTTCCCCTCACAAGTGGCCACGTTTTATTTCAGATGTATCCAGAACCAATAATTAATTCATATCATGACGTAAGGTAAGTAATCAGATTATCTCTATCGTCGATACATGTCTCCCAATGTTAAGTTTCCGTTACTGAAAGAAGTGTTGACTAAAGTACATGTAACACTAAGATTAATATTATATCATTGTCTATAAAAGCTGACGTTTACAGGAAATGGGCCCATCAGTGTTATGATAGAATTTTGGGCTTGACACATCTGTCGAGTTCTTCTCTTTGATAATTACAACCGGATGTAATTGTCAAGATCATAACAGGGTCAGCATAGGCTAAAAATGGATTTTGTGTATTAGCACACACACAGAAATTAACCTTGAACAAAACAGGGTACCAGACAAAGACCGAAAAATCATGTGACAACACATTTATCGTAGAAGGCATTTCATCCACTCTACAAAAGTTTCGTCTGCATAATTAAATCGCATATTTTAGAAGAAAGTTATTCTACTCGACGACATCGGGTGAGGTGTGGAGGAGGGACTTGTCGAACAATTTTATGTAGGAAAGACTTGAATAAAACAATTTTATGTTGAAAAGACTCAAATAAACAACGTCGTAACTGATAAGGAGGTTATTCAGCAGCAGTGGGAAAATGGAGTAGATGGAAAGAGAATTATGTATGTACCAAGATTTAAATGACATTTTTGAATGGTTTTGCAATGTGCATGACAACAACACTTTCCCGGTGCAGAAGGGGTGGCCATATAAGAGGCGGACCACTGTACTGGGAAATAGAGGGCATAATTCAAATAAGTGAACACATTATATATATTGTCTTTACATTTATAATAGAGGAAGAGATAATCATTTAAGGCTTGATTTTGATCCAGTATCAATGTTTGGTTGCCCATCAACATATATTTGGTTATGGACATAATAATTTCACATTGTTGGCTGAATCCCTGTATAAATGTGCGTCTGGTCTATGTTAGATTGGTGACAGAATGTTTTATTTGTAATCACATCATCTTTAATAAAAGGATTGTTGGGTCAAAAAATGTAACTAATTAGTAACTAAATTGATAATATTTGATTGACATTCACGAACAGTGTTTTCACTATTTATCATGTTGACTGAAAGAATGTACTGTACTGCCATTATTTCTGAAAATAATGCATACATGTTTTTCTCCTACTGAACATATTAAGTAATTTTGCTTTTTTCGTCATTTTCATCTGTCCATTTGGTAATATTAAACTTGTCAGATAACCAAACCAGCAATCCTGAGTATATTTTTTAAGTTATGGAATGCAACATCACATGCTTCCTAGTCTTCATAGAAGCAATAACTCCTAAGAAATTGTGTCACATGGACATGTATATTGGGGTAGCAAGTACTAAACAGAAGCAGGACTAATCAGGGAGCATATTTTGAGATGTGCTGTGTCTGGGAACATGTTCAGGAAACAATTTAAAAGTGAATATGGTAATGAAAATTTAATCACATTTTTCACCTTTTTAAAATTTAATGGAATGAAACCATGTTGTTTTAATGTGATTTGTGTTTTCTTTTGTTTGTTTAAAACAGAATCTCTATCTCATTAAAATTACTCTCATTAAACTTTGTATATTTTGTGGAGCACCTAAATAGTCTCGATTCTTTGCATGGAAATGCATCTTTCATCTCACACAATGTGTGAATTTGTTTTGGCGGGCAAGTCTTTTAATAATAAACAGCATTGTGTTTAACTTTGAATATTCTGCTCTGTGGCTGAGCCAACTGGTAAGCTCCACTTGATGTAGTAGACCTCCATTATTACATAATTATGTTGCTGTGACTTTCTAATTGGGGCAGTAAAATTTAACTCCTTAACCCCTGGAGATTTTTGTCATTTTCGCCTGAAATTCTAGTAGGAAACACATTTTGGGGGCAGCTTCTGAATACATGCCCAAAAATCTGTGTCCAAGTGATTTCCACACGGTCTGCTGCCTAGTTGTGTTAGAAACATCGTTTTTCATTGGCTGTTTCACTCGTGCTTGTGCAAAAGGGTAAAAGTTGGGAGTTCTTTTTTTTTTTGTTTTTTTGGGGTGGGGGGTGGGGGGTGTTTGCTTATTGGATAAATCATTTTCATGCCCTAGCCACTTTTTACTTGAAATCCCCAACTTAGCCTACTTTTTGCAAAGGTTCGCCTATTAGCGTGCAGTTCAGACCGGTCTGCCTTAGTACTGAGGCAAAAAAAATCTAAAATCCAGACACAAAATCCGATTCTGATGATGGGCAAATTTTTGGTGTAAAAAAAAGTCAGGTCTCAAAAAAAACCCATTTTCCCCCCTGTATTTTGTAAAGCAAGTAGAAAGTCCAGATTATTTGGTATCTTTGTAGAGCTATGTCTGTCTGCTTTTCTGTAATACCACCCATTTTGGTGTATCTTAAATGACCTTGATGCTACAGAGCTCGGAAGTAGGGTACTATCTCCTGACACACAAACGTGGCACCAGGGTTTAATGAGTTTATCCTGCTATGATGTGGACAGTCTATGGCAACCACTTTATCTGGTTCATGATATAAACAGTTTATGAGGAGTTAAGTCCACTGTGGGAATGGGGATTTTCCCTTGTCCATGGTGAATGTCATCATCATCATCATCATCATCATCATCATCATCATTATCAGTCCCTTAACCCAAGAGGTCAATGGGGCGCCACAGTTGACTTTACAACCAATTCTCTCCATCTTTCCCTGTTCTCTACTGCCCTTTGGGAATCACCAAATCCCATGCCTGTCCACTCTTTAATGTTGTCTTCCCACCTCTTTTTCTGTCTGCCTCTTCTTCTGCACCCTCGCACTGTACTCTTGCAAGATTGTTATTGCTAGTCCAGATGATCTTGAGACATGACCATACCACTTCAGTTTGCGCATTTTTACAGTGGTCAAGAGGTCTTCATAGGATCCGATGGCTCGTTGGATCCTGTTGTGGACTTCTTCGTTGGTTACATGGTCAATGTATGAGATGCCCAAGATCTTGCAGTAGCTTCTCATTGAAGGTTTGAATCCTTTGTAGATCTGATGTCCATGTTTCACAAGCATACAGAAAGATGGATATGACAATCAAGCACATCAGCCTTATTTTGGAACCAAAAGCAGTGTTGGTATCTTTCCATATTGGTCTCAACCTTGTTATTGCTGCTGTTGTCTAGGCAATTCTGCAAAGTAGTTCTGGTTTGGAGCCTTCATCTGTGATAATTGATCCCAAGTACTTGAAGCTTGTGACTCTTTCCAGCTTCTGTCCACTGACCTTTATTTCTGCACTGATGCCATTGGTGTTGTTTGTCATCAGTTTGTTTTTTTTCAGCTCTAATCTCCTTGCCGTATGCTGTGGAGGTTGTGTCAAGGCACTCTACCAAGTCAGCCAGTTCTCTTTCATCTCCTGCTAAACCATCAGTATCATCTGTGAAGCAAAGGTTGGTGATTGTTCTTCCTCCGATGCTAACAGTGCCCTTGTGGTCATGCAAGGCATCCTCCATGATCCTTTCCAGGAAAATGTTGAAGAGTGTAGGTGACAGTATACATCCCTGTCTGACTCCAACTGTTGTTCGAAACCAATCTCCTCTTCTGCCATTGATGAGGACAGCACTGGTGTCTTTGTCATAGAGGTACTCAACAACCTGCACTAGGTTTGAGCTGATGTTGTACTTCCTTATAGTTTCCCATAAGGCTGCATGCCATACCCTATCAAAGGCCATTTTGAAATCTATGAAGATGTGGTATAGATTCTGCTGATGCTGAAGGTATTTCTCGCAAAGGAGTCTGAGATTGAAGATTTGTTCTGTGGTGCTCCTTCCTGCTCGGAAGCCTGCCTGCTCTTCAGCAATAATTTTCTCTGCTTGAGGCTTTAGTCTGTTGAGAATTATCTTCAGCATGACTTTGCTCAGGTGACTGATCAGACTGATGGTTCTGTAGTTTTGGCATAGCTGTAGGTTTCCTTTCTTTGGGACCACGATGACCAAGGATTGAGTCCATGTAGTGGGCCATTCTCCTGTCTTCCATATCTTATTGCAGATTGTTGTTAGGACTGCATAGGTGTCAACTTGTATGGTTTGCCCGTAATTTGTACATTTTTTTTTTGTCAGTGTACAGCCGTACAACCGTTTTGTAATTTTTCATACAAAATTTTAAATTTTAAAAAAAAATTATTTTTTTTTTCGTTTTGTGTACGTCTGGGACTCTCTGCATATTTTTTTTTAGAACGAGAATTCAGCGAGATCAGGGTGGCCTGATACAGCCACTTAAATCATAATCAGAACTGCGCTTTTCATTAGATAATGAAACAAGTTTCATTTATGGTTCAGCTCCTGTGTGTGAAGATCTTGTCATTTATCGCTCTGAAATTTGAAGCTCACTCGGATTTGTAATATTGACTAACTACCTTTGTAGTAAGTATGTTTTCTTATCTTATACATTATTATTTCATTATTTATACTTATTACTATCAAATGCATAAAGTTTACATCAATTTTCATACTTTGCCTAGTGTGGCAGTCATGTTTGTGTAACCGTAATTCGTCCGACTTTTCTGTGTGGAGATAAAGTTGATTTATTAAAATTTTTAACAATATACTGATTTTAAAAAAATGGCTGAAATTAGCACTGGCATTTTATCGTGCTGTCATAGTTTTGAATTAAGTTTGTCAGATACGTAATGCAAACAGGAAGATGCATTGCCATAATGACGGAAGTATTACAGATACCGAGTGGCATCGTTCTCGTGGCTCAAAAATATGTAACACTGCCAATTTATATCAAGTTTGTGACCAAAATTGGTACACCATATATAGCACATTCATAACTTTAATAGAAATGACCAACAGCTTACAAGGTGAAAACTTCTGGGCTGCTACTTTTTTTTATATTTCTAGATTTCTATTTTTGGATGGCTCCTGGCGTAATATATTGGGATTTGTGGGGAAAAATATAAATTCATAACACATTTGTAATTGGGAGATCTTCCTATATCACATGTCAAATCTAAATTTTTTAATTTTTTTTCTTTCATCTAGTTGAAATATTCCATCCATCAAATGACTGAGCCTACTCAGACTGTCTTCGATTTTGCAGCATTGTCTTTCTATCCAGGATTCCTTTGCCTTTTTCATGGTTTTCCTGATTGTGTTGTTTATTACTCTGTGTTTTCTAGCTCCTTCATGATCTTCTTTTTCATGCGAAATTTATTAAAGAAAAAAATATATCACTAACTCCGTGTATGTAGTGGATGCCGGTTTGCATATGCACCCTTACTGTAGTGTGTATCGCTTATGTCAAATAACAAAATCGCAAACGGGACGAAAATATCACCCGACTCCTTGAAGGCACCTGCCATTCACACATGACCGAGATTGTATTGTATCCAGGTTTAATATATGATGGTGTCTCGCAAATAAAAATCATAATTTAAAATACATTCACTGTGAGTGCAAATGATAATCTTTTTGCTACCATGGGTTACAAAAGTGTTATTAAAGCAAGTTATTGTTGTGTATACTATTTGCCCTGTAAATATCAATTATGATTACATCTGGCAAACAAATAGAAGCCAGGGTGATGGATAAACACAACTGGCAGCGAGCAATAAACTCCTTGCTTGAACTTACCGACAGGATATCATATACAAAGGTTATTTTATTACAAAGCAAACCAACCCCAGAACTGACTTTGGTATCTTTTAAGTGTTCAAATTTTTCTTATGAAGTCAGCTGACATAAGGAAGCCAAGTTTGGTTCCTTTTGATTCTTTTAAGTGTGCCGATTTCTTTTTTTTATAAAGTCGGCCAACATAGGGAAGCCAACATTGATTCCTTTTTACCCGTATTAACGGAAATTTTCAAAATAAATTGAAACAATGGAAGAGTTTTGAAAGCGACACACACATCGATATAAGGCTGAGCAGTAAATTACTTTTCAGTAGTTTCATCTAAATGTTCCCTATCCATAGTTTATAATGTTTTATTTTTCGACAAGAAGAAGCATGTACTTCGTCTTGTGGGGATAAATGTATGCCATTTCCGATTGGTGTCCTCTATAGGTGGGAAATCGTAGCTAAGGGGAAGTAACAGCATTGTATACGTCTATTTCAAGTATTTAAATTCTTATTTCTTCTTTACACTTGATAATTTTTGTGTTCTT
Source organism: Megalonaias nervosa (assembly GCA_016617855.1). Classification (NCBI taxonomy): domain Eukaryota; kingdom Metazoa; phylum Mollusca; class Bivalvia; order Unionida; family Unionidae; genus Megalonaias; species Megalonaias nervosa. The sequence goes on from JAECUM010002510.1 coordinate 63,161, forward strand.
TTTGTGTGCGTATAACCACTTTTAATCATGTATTGCAAATCTGATGTAAACAGAAAAATGTTGGAGTATGGCTGGTGACCTTTAAGTATACACTCCTTGTTTGGCAGATGCAGGACCCAAATCAAGAAGGGAGGTTGAACTGTATCAGGCAAACCTGACATTTGACTCTTTGCATTCTGTCTGATTTTTTGTCAACTTCCTATCCAGGGTGACCGCCCTCCCACTTGTCTTCATCATCCTTTGTTTCCTCATTGACTACTAATGACTGTCTCATCACCAGAAAAGTTGTTGAAATTGTTAGAAAGATCCTTGACAGCATACCATCACCTACAACAGTATCTGTCATGTCCACAAAGTAGTTCAGCTTTTCTATCATAGCCTATTTTTGTATGAATTGGTTGATTCACTTATAGGGACTACTAGAAAGATAGTTCTGAGTTGGCCTCATAGTGGAAGGGGAGGAAAGACCTGGTCAGTCAGACAACCAGTCATCGTTCCACGGTGTGCCCCCCCCCCCCAATTTGGCAGACAAGGTTTTAATGAAAGGGGCCAATCAACTGGATGAGGTTTTTTTATGGGGCCTTGAACTGGCTCCCCACAAGGGCTAACCAGGGTCTGGGGCCTTGAACTGGCTCCTCACAAAGGCTAACCAGGGTGGGGGAAGACACCGCTTTTATATCTACTCGGATCTGCTTTTCAATGATGAATTATTAAGCACTGTTTGAAAAGCAATGTTTCAACAGTGCATGCATATGTCTGGCAGTGCTGTGTAAATCTTACTGCTGATCACCTATGCACCAAAGTAATCGATTTGAACATATACAAAGGAGTAAGTATAACCCTCCTTATTGTTCATGCATACACATGTATTTTATCAACTTTCATGAAATGTGACTTTTGCCAGACTACAGCTTGTATGCATGCAGCACTAATCATCAAGCCTAGATGAAAAGAAATTTCTTGTCATTTCATTAATTTTATGTGCTGAGACACTTCTACAGCCTCAGGTGTGGGTTTTATTACCTACTTGTATACAAAGGATATATTTGTTTAAGCATGCAGTCTTTGAAATTGTGCCCATATTTGTTTAGCCATTTCAAGAGGATAACTTTCACCTGATAAAATCACTTGGTTGTTGGATTACAGTCAGATTCATCATGACTTTCTTTGCTGTCTAAACAAAGTAAGGTAGAGTTCATGGTACATGTATATCCTTTGGCAGCTATCACAGAGCCCAGTCCTGTTCATCCTGCTGTTTAAGCCTTTATTTCCTGCCATTACTGCCACCTTTGTTTTATATCTTTATCCAGCATTGGTCAGGCTGTTCCGTTTGCAAAGTATATGTACTGGCAAGATATTTTGAAATTCTTCTTGTCAGCAGCTTGTTTAGGTTTTGCTAGAAGTTTCTTTATTTGCATCTAATTCATATCATACAACATAAATGTTCATGTAGCTAAGACAATTCATTTTATGACTTTCTTGTTCTGTGTTTTAACCATGTGGTCAAGGTCACAGTCATGGAAAACATATAAGGTTTTCATTAAAGTGTATTTGCTTAGTTTTTAAGCCCGTGTAAGAATTTTCTTCATACTTTGGATAAATACATTATTGGTATACAGTTAAAGTTATTCATTCTGTGTTATGCTCACTCTCTCACACTGCTTTGACTTTGGGTTGATATCACAGTTTTTGGTTAAAGTATATTCATTTGCTTATTTTTCCTAAACCCATTGCTGAATTTTCTACATACTTGGAATCAATCATTTGAAACTAATAAAGCTCATTTTGTGATATGTTCTCTTGTTCATTTAGCCTTGGGGCCAGGGACACAGTCATAGAGAATTTGTACTTGACATCACTGTAAACTGCCACACTGCAGACATCGTAGCAATATGACAGAAAAATTGTTAAAGCTACATTAATGAGCCAAATCACACACATATCCATTTGAGCCAAGAGCATGGTCATATAAAATTTGTATTAAGGCTTTATAAAGTTTTTTAATTTGCTTCTTTTTCCTAAACCCCTTTTAGGATTGCATTTATTCTTTAGATGAATTATTAGGAAACTAATACAATTCATTTTGCAACATAGGTATTCTAGTGTTTCCTTTTGGCCAAGGTCACACTTTTTACAACAATGCTTTGTGCCTCAGACCTGCAGGCCCTCATTATCTTGTTATCACCACTTGTCAGTACAATAATGGCTGTATGGTGCCAGTTGCCTCAGAAATTATGGGAAATAAAATAAAATTCATACTGACAGTGACTGTATAAAGTTATTCATTTTCTGTAACATGTGAAACATAATTTTTGGCCCTTTAAATAGCAGTCAGTTTTTGGATCTTGTAATTTTTCATCAATAATAATAATGATAATAATAATAAATGCGCACTTAATCATGAGATTTGCATTTAAGCTGTCCTTTCAAGAATATATATAATTACTGTGCCTTTTAGGTCTTTTAGGAAACACTGCATGTAGATTTTAATTTTATTGTCAGTTTTAAAATATTTGCATCATTTATGTGCACTTTTCATGCCTGCTGCATTCTATTTGTTTATCTTTTTCACACAGATTCAGAGATCTCCCAGTGCAATCTGTTCACGCAAATGCTAGTTGTGGACCTCACCCCTGTTGAAGTTTTTTCTAAAAAAACACTAAGACTGAATTTTGAGGACCCTCAATGACAACCATTGGGTTCTCAGTCATTATACTTAGGCCCATAAACACTAGCCTTGTACCCATATTCACTGTCCTTGAACCTCCATCACAAGTCATGGACCCACAGTCACTAGCCTCTGATGCTCAGTTGCAAGCCTTGGACCCTGTCACTGGTCTTGGACTCGTATTATTTTCATTACAAGCCTTGGATCCACAATCACTAGTCTTAAACCTACATGTACATTTAAATGTCTTAGGTCCTCTATCACAAGCCTAGACCCACAATCACTAGCCTTAGAACTAGGTGTACATTCACATGTTTTACACCCTCAGTCACAAGTCTTGGACCTACAGTCACTAGCCATTGATGATAAATTGCAAACCTTGGGCCCTCAGTCACTGGCTTTGACCCATGTTCAACATCTTTGAACCCTCCATCACCACCCTTGGACCCACAATCACTATCCTTGGACCTACATGTTTATGTATACATTTCACTTGTCTTAGACCCTCTTTCACAAGCCTTTGATAAACAATCACTTGCCTTAGATCTACATGTACATTCACATGTCATAGAACCTCCATTACAATCTTCGGATCCATATCAGGGTTCGTAAAATCTGTGAGCAATGCACTCCTGGTATTTGAATGCATCCATTAAACATCATGACATGCACACTCTTTATTGGGAACACAAGAACAGTTCTTTGATTTGAGGCACTAATAACTTCTGTACGAGTATAATAGAAGGACATGCAGCATTGGGCTGATCATATCAACATGGTTATGTAGGTTGCCATGCAAAGTGAATTTAGTTTGCTGAGAAAGTGTTACATGAGAAATAAATCTAGCTGACAGAGTGCTATCACTGCAGCCCACTGGTTAGCAAAAGAGTCTTCCTAAACAATTGATTAACTGAGATAGATGTGAGGTGTATCCAAGAAGTACTTTTAACATTACTACTCTGAACATGGTACAGGTGTGACAAATTTGCCTATATTTGATGCCTCTAAAACTTGCCAGTAATAAATTATTAATCTTGGAAGTATCAGCATAAATTGTAATTCATTGCTTGTCATCATTGTGATCTTGAGTTTAGATTATAAAACAATTTGGATTCATTCTTACTCGATGTACAGAATAATACTGTATCCTGTTCTTTGAAAAATAATTAATATATTAGGCATTATTCTGGGTATATTTTTTAGAGAAAAGTAGTGGCATATGGAAAAATCTTGGTGGACGTGTTCGAAAATTATTGTGGGCCATATTGGCCCCCATCAGGCTAAATCCTAGATTGAACCCTGCAAAGTCACTAATCTTTAACCGTCTATCACTTGCCTTGGACCCTCAATCGCAAATCATTGGCACACAATCACTAGCCTCGAACCTCAATCACATATCATAGAAACACAATCTCTAGCCTTGGACCCTCAATTACAAATCATAGACACTGTGGGGATTGTTATGGTTGGGGTGGGATGCTCCCAATGTTTTATGAAACTATTATAGAAGTCCCACCCAGGTTCTCTCTTGTTGGAAGTTAAATTTAGTGAAAGATAGATGTAAAGCTCCAAGCCCCAGTCAGCAATGCCGACGGTTAGATGATTAAATATACAAAAAAAGCTTGAAATTCAATGAATAACAATTTAATAATAATTCAATAATCAAATGACTCAAATTTCCAATTACACTCCTTCCGCTCGACCCTTTCATAAGCCTATTGCATCACTTGATTAACAGTGTGAGATTGATTTCCACCTGCCCTTGTATTTCTACTCATCTGGTGTAACCTTTCTCTCTCCTATTTCTCCCACTTCCTTCTTCCCTTCCTCCTCGACTTTTCTCCAAATTCCTTCTCCTCCTCCTCCTCCACTTTCTCTACCATGACTACTCTTCTGTTGACTTTGACTGTCTCGGCTACAGCCTCAATTCTGTCTCCAACTCTTGAAGACTCGGGACCCAATGGAACCCAGAGTTCTCTGTCCCCTAAAAAGCTTCCTTTGAAAATACAAGGATGGTACAATCTTCCTTAGCCCTCTCATCTCACACTACACACAACATGTCATCAGATAACAGCTATTAAATTTCTTTGGTCACACATTTATTCACATCGAGATATCCATATGTTCTTCCATAGTAACTATTCTTACATACTTCAACCATTCCAAATTCACAGTTCAAGCATGTATAAATTCTAACATAACGCATTAATAAATGCACTGGTTTACTACGAAGTAACCTAATAGCGAATTATGAAATTAATTCTGACCACAAGCTAACAATCAACATAATTCCGCCTCGCATCTAATAATTCTCTATGTAAGCTCAAGCCCATTTCTCAAATACGCATGTAAATGAAACACTACAAAGGTAATTCTACATACTAATGATCCTAGTAATTAAGTATACATACTACAAATAATTACAATTATGATGCCGTAATATTCTACAAAAATCGAGCAAATAACTTACTGACCCTTTCGAAGCTTTGTCTTTCCATAGAATCTACCTCTAAGTTTTGCCACCAAGCTACCAATTGGCTTCTTTCTCGGAGTAACCCTATTGATCTGCGATCCCTCTAGGCGAATACTAAATTTTCTCTTACGAGTTCTGAAAATATTCGGGTCGGAATTGTAATCACACCCGCTATCTCAATTTTGATTGGATATCGCAGTGTACCAATCCAATCAAACTTAGTGCACAATGTCCCTCTCTCTGTCTGTCAGTGTGGGAACAGATAAGAATACGCCTTGTTCACCACATGGACTTCCCTTTGATCTTTGGACTAACCTTTTAACACATAGGTGTGATAACTGCAAGTCTTTGTTTAGATGGTGCGATCTATTGACTTTGCCGATTCAAGTTTCTGGGTCTCCGGCTGGTCATATAACCTTGCGTAAGAGTTCAGCACTAACCTGCGGCAATCTTTAGACACCATCACATGGCTGCGGTAATATTCCCAAGACAGGTAGATTATAGTTTATACTTGACTTTATAGCTGGGGCTTAGCAAGCAAACATGACAGACACACAATCACTAGCCTTGGACCGACTATCATTAGCTTGGACCCTCAGATATTAGACTTAGAATCACTAGTCTTGAACCTTCATTCACTAAACTTGGACCTTCCATCACAAGCCTACGACCCTCAGTTCTCAGAAATAAATACTGTTTATTTACAGTTTTTACTACATATTAAGTAAACAAAAAAACCAAATTTAATTGAACAGGTTATGTGTGCACTCTGTTTGCAGTTGGCCAGTTCAAAAATTTTAGTAAGGGGTAGCTAGTGATGTAGCCTTTTCATTCATTCTTTCTTTCATTTCACGTGATGCACATTGTAAACAATCATAAACATTTGATTGGCATTGCCGATTGTCCTGAAAATGAAAAGTTAATAGAGTCATGAGAAAGATCAAGTCTGTCCAGCAGTTTGATGATTCTGTTACAGGGAAGCAAAGAATTTTTTGATGAATACATTAAGGTTTTTAGAATGTATCTGACACTAGTTTGTATTATGTGAACTGATGGATTGGTATGGTAGAGGTAAATCCCTGAAAACTGCTGGTATTTAGGTTTTGCAATCAGTTGAAGCCTTGTACCATATGGCACTGGGATAGATTTCCTTTTATCCAAAGAACATCTATTTCCATGTGAATGCCTCAGTGCTTTTGGAATCTTCACATCAAAAGATCGTGAGGCATAGTTGGTTTATTTAGGGAGCTAGAATATAGATTGAACAATTATTGTATGCTTTGATATCTTTTGCAGCATATGTGTCGGGGTGTTCCCTCATTGCTTTGCATTCATGATGTTCCCTTTCCCCCTGTCCAGATTTCATCAAATTTCAGACAGATGCTAAGTTTCTCTAAATATATTATAAAGGTTACTGCATTGTATAGGAAAATACAAACTCGTTTTGTTGGATGGATACTTCACTCCCACGGGTCTTGCAGTATCCATCCAAAAAACTCGTTTTCCAGTACAAATGCAGTAACCTACAACTGGCTTGCACAAAATTTTAAGCATCAAGGTAACGCTGCTACAGCCATATTCCCCCCTTAGGACAGCATTTGTCTTAAAATTGTCAGATAAAGGCAAAATTAGCAATCAATTGTAGAGGACTACGATTAATTACTATGATGACGGTCTGGGGTGGGTGGGGATTGGGATGGCATCAGGCTGTAGTTTTACAATACATCTGTGTAAGATGTATTCACATCAAACACAAGGTTTTTCAGCATGAAGAAAGTAAAAGTGATGCAGTAGTAACAAAAGTATTGCATAATATAAGATTAGTTTTACCTCCCCCCCCCAATACACTTTGAAGCATTTCACCTATAGGAGGGTTGTCTAGGTGATGGTTATTAAGAACATAACTCGTGAGATTTAATCAAAATTAAATGCATCTCATTAAATCTCATCCCTAATAATTAAGAACCTGTATTTCTTTTAAGAGTGCATTGGATCTACCAGAAATGCTGTCCCTCCAAGTGGTGTTTATCATCTGTTGTTGACATTATAATTACAGGAGATAGATTCATAATTACTTTTTGGCAAATAATTAATTGGACAAAATATTTGTTCTCAACGTCAGCGTGTCAAAGATCGTTATGATGCATGTCACTGATTTCAAGGTGACTGGTTGATAATTGCTAGCTAAATCGATAAAATAAGTGTTCTCAAATTATTCATTTGTGAATATAAATAATTACAAAAAATCTGACTTACAGTATTTTGTATGTTGTTGAAGAGACGAGTCTGCTTGCATATCTAGCCAAACCAACGGAACTTCACAAAATTTTCTAAAACAATGAAAATGTATCAGTATCATAGGAAAATAGCTGTTTAAGTTTTCACTTCAAGGTGTTTTACATAAACATTATTACTCTTAAAGAAACTCTTTCCAAAACCCTTATAAATCTATCCTTTTGTCTATCTATAGACAATATGTCTCCATCTTTGCTTTTCTTACTGCAATATAGCTCACATAATTATTTTGTTGCTTCATCAATTGTGGAAATGATCAACACATTAACCCCTGGAGGTTTTTGTCGTTTTCGCCTGAAATGCTAGTAGGAAACACATTTTGGGGGCTATTTCTGAATACATCCTAATACATTGACCTCCAAGAGATTTTTCGGTTAACCTAATGCCTAGTTGTGTTAGAAACATTGTTTTTCATTGGCTGTTTTGCCCGCGCATGAGCAGAAGGGTAAAAGTTGGAGGTTTTTCTGGGGGTTTTTTTTTGTTTTTTTTTGGCATCATTTTCATATTGAGACCACTCTTTATTCCAAACGCCCATCTTATCCTACTTTTTGCAAAGGCTCGCCTGTCTGTGTGCAGTTCAGACCGGTCTGTCTTAGATCAGAGGCCAAAAAGTCTAAAATCCGGATACAGAATCGGATTCCAACCTTGGGCGAATTTTGAGTGGGAAAAACACGGTTCCACGGTATTTTGTAGTGCAATTAGAACATCCAGATTATTTGGTATTATTGTAAAGCTACACCTGTCTACCTTTCTATAATACCACCCACTTTAGTGTATTATACATAACCTTGACGCTACAGGGCTTGGAAGTAGGCTACTACCTCCTGCCGCGTAAACTTAGCTGTGATTGCTTTAATGTTTGAAAACAATGCTAATCACCAGTATGAACACAAATCAAATACCTGTCAAGATCAATCAACTTCAAACACTAGATTTTACTTAAAACCTTATAAATCTAGCCAATTCACGCAGAATGGATAATTTTAATTCGTGCGAAAATGTGTGAAAGATTGAACCTAATTATGTGGGTTTTGAGAATGCTGGACCATTTCAGGATTATGGACCTGACCAGCATTTGTGTACCAGCAGACTTAATTGACACAGTGTTGATTTAGTAGTTTTGTCCAAAAATCAGTGAAGTGTGAAAGGGTAAAAGTTGGAGTTCTATTTTGTTTTTCTTATCCTACTTTTTTGCAAAGGTTCGCCTGTCTGTGTGCAGTTCACACCAGTCTGCCTTAGATCTGAGGCCAAAATGTCTACAATCCTGACACAAAATCCGATTCTGACAATGGGCAAATTTTTGGTGTAAAAAAAAATGGGTCTCAAAAAGTACATTTTTCCCTCTGTATTTTGTAATGTGAGTAGAAGGTCCAGTTTATTTGGTATCCTTGTGGAGTTACATCTGTCTACTTTTCTGTAATACCACCCATTTTGGTGTATCTTAAATGACATAGACACAACCGAGCTTGGAAGTAGGGTACTATTTCCTGATGCACAAAAGTGGTTCCCGGGGTTATTTAGTTAATACAACCCTTCAGCTTACTTAGAGAAATATATGCAGATTTGGACTAAGTGCTGAATATTAAAGTGTTTTGCTTACTTTAAAAATGTACAAACAACTTCTTTTTTTTTTACATTTATTTGAGTATCACATTGCTATACTGCATATATTGCTGTTGTAGTAATAGTTCTTAGACTGCAAACCTTCATCTTCGCTAGCCAAGGTTTTTGATATCATAACCCTACCTACACCTTGGCATATTGAGCAGATACTTCTGTGCTTCAGGTCTGTAAATTTCATTGGATGTAGCAGCAAGCCACTGCATCCAATCAAAATTAAGTTGCTCAAACTTTAACACTGTTCCTGCATGTTCGAGACAAGGGGAGCACACAACTTGAATGGGCTGATAAATAAACAATTTTCCACTGCCGTTCCGTGTTTGTACATATACATTTCATTCAAATAAACCTGTAAAGGCTTCCCTCTGGTACACAGTCATACTTTTGATGTTATACTTACAAAGTATCCTTTTGAAGTCAATTGCCTCCACCATTTTTGACCGATGTACAATGCACCGCTGTTAAACGCTATTGGTTAGTTGGCATTACATACTAAGGGAGGCAATTAATGAAATCCAATAGATGTTGCTAGGACAAAGCACTAATATATCTGTTTGATCTGCCAAGGTGCAGATAGGGTTATCATATCGAAACCTTGGCTAGTGAATATGGCAAACCTTTAGAAGCAAATGTGCATAGTTGCAATTTGTACATTAGTATCATGATGGCATGGTATGAAAAATTTAATACTTAGGTAGTTGTTATGGTTGGTAAATTTCAGAATCGGATGATAGGTGCTGGCCACTGGGAAAAAAAACAAACAGATATCCAAGCCTAAATTCAGCAGTCTTGGACTGACAATTTTATTCTGAATCTCTGATAACTACTTTTTTATTCTTATGGTCATAATGACCATGAGAATGCAAACAGTCATTGTTGGGACAGATTTATCTGTCATAGCTGGCCATAATTATTGTTCTAATATTATTTTCACATGTAATTAACTTGTCATACCAACAATCATGATAAAAAAAAAGTATCTGTATCGGGACAGAATTATTAGTGTTAATCATAACAAGCACTCTGATAACTATTTCATGTGGCTCAAAATTTAAGACTGTCCCATGGCTTTGCAAGTTATGGGGCATAAAAGTTTTCAAACCTTAGAGAAAATTATTTTATGCCATGTATTTTGAAGAAAAAAATATTGAATAAGTTTTAATATTTTCACAAACACAATCAAGTGTAGCAGCCCATGGAGCTAAATGAATTTAGTACCCTGCAGCCCAGTCTACAGATTCAGAGGTGTCCCCTGGGTTTCAGCACAAAGTTAGTTGGAGTCTGTACAAGGATTTATTATTTCTACAATTTAAATTTTGATAGCCTTATCTGTTTTCTTATAGATAATGGCAATAACTTTTTTTTTCAGGTTCAGATAACAAACAACAAAATTCTGGTATTTGCTGCTGTTGTCACCTGGCATTGTGAAGGTTTCATTTCAAAGGATATTGGATTACATTTGCAAACAGGATTTGTCTACTGAGGCAGGTAATGCATTATGTATACATTTACCTTAATTGAATCAGATCACAAATCTCAGGTACCATATCTACTTAGAAGTTGAGTCCAGCTGCCAGCAGTACTGAGCCATATCTGCAGTCCCATAATACACTCGCAGATTTGGGTCAATGTAGTTACATTAGGAGGAATCAGTAGAGCAAACAGTATGTACTCGGATCTGCTTGTGAATTATGCAATACCAGATCAGGGTCTGTTTAGCGTGCTGAAGCAAGTATATATGGTAAGTTTGCAAGAATTGTCAGCTGCACTAAAGTATTACATAAGTTTAAGGCTTTAAATCAACTTTATTTAAGGCTTTAAATATTTTTTTCAAGTACTTGTTAGTTACAGTACAGGCTACTGATATTTTCTAAGATGATATGGCTGCTTTTTAAATGACTCGGTGTAGAATAACTTGGAAGGTGAAGCCTAAAATTTGTACTCCAGTGTTATTCCAGGTTTTGGAATTTAGTGTACATTAGTGAGCTCCAATCTCATTGACACTTATCCCATACAGTGCATATGTACTTTCACCATGGCAAGACCAGTGATCCTAAATACACATGGGAGGAATGAATTAGTCAAGGTGAACACTAAAATTGTTATTCACCCATCTAAAAAACACACTTCAGCAATGAAAAGCATATTACTCTAGTCCTAGACAATGATGAAGAAATATGACAGATTTGGTAACTTTTCATATATTACATTATTTTTTAAACATTTAGCATCTATTTTAAAAATCACAATTACACAAAATCCTAAAAGAGCGAGCTGAAAGAATTGTAATTTGCAGTCAAGTCTTAAAAAGATGAATATGTGACACTGCATTTACAGTAAAGCATCTTTCAGCTAAATATTTATGTAATAATTAGTTACAAATAACCAAGTTACTAAGAAAGCTTTTGTTCTTATGTGCACCAGAAAGAATAAAATATCAGTAAAAATCCACACACAAATAATATCCTGCAGTTAGCACCATCAGAATTATTACAAGGATGACACATCCATAGATTAAGAGCACCAATATTTCAATCATTTCTTTGTGAGTGCATTGTTCCATTGTTCTTTCATTTTTAGTTCCACTTGTCATAGACCTGAAAAGCTTATTTAACCTTCTGTTGTCTGTCATCCATCCATCTGTTAGCACAAATTTGATATGGCTGTTCCTCCTAAGCTACATGGAGGATTGCCATGAAACTTCACACACATTCATCCCTTGGTCTAATTGGTCCAAAATGGAAATGGATCCATTTGGACATCCAATATGTTTGCCCTGGTGAGTTTCCACTGAAAGACATTTTTTTTATATCTTTTTGGTGCTAAATGAAATGGTGCCAATTTGATATTATGGGCACTATATTGGCCATCTTGAAAATCTCACCACTACTCCTCCTGAATGAAAAGCAATATTGCCATACATTTTGAGGAAAAGACTTCTCATGATGTCTGGTCAGTACTTGTGCCAATCTGATGTGAAATATGGCTACCACAGTGGAGATCTAAATGATCATCAGATGACCTAAATGGATGGTTGTATGAATATGGGATTGTTACTAAACAACTTCTTATGATGTCAAGTTGATCCCAAATAAACATGGTGCCATTTGGACGTTCAGTATGCCTACCACAGTGGCCATCTTGAAAATCTTGTCACTTCTTTTAAAATATTACTCCAGTGTGATAATACAAATAAAAATCAACTTGTCTAAGATGCAGACATACAGTATATACCCCACAGAGTGGATATGTGGTATGTTTGGAAAATCATTAATTTGCAGTAAATGAAAATCTGACTTATAATGTGGCTGGCACAATGGCCATCTTGAAAATCTTGTTTCACTGTCTGGTTGTGCTAAATAGAAATAGTGGCAATATTGTATATGGCCACCATGGCAACCATTTGCACAATCTTGTTATGGTTACTTCTCCAAAATGTAAAGTCATATCAACATGGGCTTTCCATCAGATGGATTATTATGTTGCCTTTTTGATCCTAAATGAAAATGGTGCAATGCTGACATCCAATATGTCCACCACAGCAGCTGATCAGAAAATCATTTTATTGTTGAATAGTTTCAGAAGTGGTTTTAAACACTGCAGTTTAAAGATGTAAAAGGCTTATTTTGAATTCCTGGAAATTCTTTTCAGCCAGGAGAATGTCAGTCCTATTCAGGAATGCTGGTTTATATGTGTGTCTTTAGGCATTCCTTTAATTTTGCTGTTGTTCCATTCTCTCCAAATTTTGTATGTAGTTATGATGCACTGTAGACAGCAAAGTCAATGTATTGTGTTCCATACCACATTTTGCAAAAGGTCAGCTGATTCGTATAGTGGCCTGCATTAAGACATTTGGTGACTTCAACAAAACCAGATGGGTGAAGCTTGAAAATTTCACTGACCCATAATACAAGCCATATATAGAGCAGGCATGCACATTATCCAGTTTAACCAGACTCATGGCCTGTATCTACTCATCAGGTTAAATTTGATATCTGTGCCTTGTTTTCTATATGCACCACTCTCTCAGTAATTCATGAACCCACTTATAATGCGGGTCAGGTGTTATCCCATTGTTTTCACTAGAAATTACCTACAAAATTGGCCTTTATTTGTTGCAACATGAAGAAAATCATCGTGATCAGAATTGGTAAATGAAACCTTGATATATGGTTCATTGTGTCATAGATAATCTGATCACTGGGACTGTGTGAACCATGCTAAAAGAAAAACAAAATCAGACTTTACATTGATTTCATCATTTAGCACTTAAAATCATTTTGTATTTAGCACTTTTATTGTATCTGTAAGTTGGTAAATTTTTGGTTTAGTGTTATTAAATGTAGCTAAAACTACTTAATTCATTTTAAATACCTGTAAAAGGAACGAGGTACTTTTATGGACATTTAGTGATACTGAACTGATAATTTACAGAGTTACAGGGGGGATAAAATTTGTGATTCTGTTTGAAATGAAGTATAATGTGATTCTGTTGACTTGGGCACTATCCATTACAAATGCAGCTCCTGTAAAGGTCAGAAACTTTACTCATTTCATTTTCTTATTCTTAGTATTGTATTGTTTACAGGAAAATTTTCTCCACTCAGTGCAAGGGATAAACCATGCATTGATGAGATTGGTTAATCAGTATTTGTACCAGTAAAATCTGATCTTTTTCTGACTTTTTCCATCCATGCTGGTATGAGGTACTTGTACTAGCGCAACCCTAGTGGAAACGCAGCTCTTGTGATAAAAGCAGATGCCCATCCTAATTTGTCGAAAGCACTAGTGGGCTTATTGTCAGACAAAGAAATCCTTATTAAATATTGGCCAAAAGTTTATATACATAGTGGAGTGGAGTGGATGGGCTTGTCACCAAAAATAAGTATATCAGTGGATAGATACTGTAAACATAAATTTTATTGAATGTAGTTGTGTTGCTTATAGCATGATCTTGATTACTAGATTGACCATCTGGTTGAGATATTCAATATATATTCATTAATGCTGGGATCTGATTCACATTGTAATAATTGTATTGCTGAGAACCTTAATTAATTGGATTTTCTTCGCAGATGAGTCATGTTGGGTAGAAATAATGGTCACTTCTAATAATAACCCCAAATATCATTTACAAGAAGCCATACCCAGTATTGACCCTGCAACTCATTTACACCAACCATCAGTCTCTGGCATTTTTTTTAATGGGCTCCTGGAAATCAGTTGTCAATTACAATTCTAATACAATGCGGTTTCTGATTTTAATCTGCAGATAGGCAGTGTTGTTTTATGTGCTTGTTCTCAAAAACTTTATTACACAGCTTTTGTTTCTATTACAACTCTATGATTGTAAAACAAGTAATAGAAGAGAGTGAGAAGCAACAAGCTTTGTAAAATTCAACAAATCATTTATTTCCCCAGAATACAAAGTGAAAAGTAGAAGAAAAAAAAGGAAATGTGAATTATATCCCAAATAATCGTATAATTACAGACACAAGTCATAATGATTAAAGTTCTGAAGAAACTTTCGTGGAAATCCAAATTAGATCCAAGGCTGGAAGTGTTGATGTGTCTCTGCTGGCCTGTGTAGTGGTGATGTGCAAATAGTTTTTTGTTGGATCACAATAATACAATTCAAGAATATATCCTTATTTGAAGTTTCACTGTAAATTCAAGTCTTTATTTCCAAGAATGTTTTTTTGAGCACTTCGTATTTCCAGAGAAGAATCACTTGAATTAAAGAATTTGAATTAAAAAAAACACCAAAAAATGAATTACTGGACATAACAATGATACAACTAATTCTGCTAAGATATTACAGCACAAATAATTAATTTCCAGAAATATAGTCCTTTACTTGACTTCAGGTCAGAATTAGCTTTTTATCTTCTGAAACTATTACCTAATTGAAAGTTTCCTTCTGTAAGTCTCCAAATGTTTACAAGATAAAATCTTAGATATAATTAGAAGTTTGTTTCTAAAATTATAATTTAAAATGTAGTAAACAACAGGTAGACCTGGCATTTCTTGGAAATTTCCAAAGTTCTTGACTCAGATTGAGATAAATATGTTTACTACAAATCCAAAATCAATGATTCAGGTTCGGTAGAAAATGAACTTTATATTGGACAAGGTCAAGTCAAAAATACAATTATCCATAACATATAATGAAAATAAAAAAATTTTAAAAAACGAAACAATCAATGCAGATTAATTGTACATAACAATTTCATAGTACAGAACAGCATGCCATGAGCTTTTTTCATACCATTATAGGGATCTGCAGTGGCTTATTGGTTAGTGTACTGGACTCTTGACAGAATGGGTGTGAGTTTGAATCATACCGTTGGATCAGTCCTGGTCCATTACTGTACCAAGGTGTGTACTTTAGCAAGGCATATTGGACATTTAAATGCATATTTTTTGTAGCTGTCTCATAAAACACCAAACCAAACCAGACCAAACCAAAAGAGATTACACTAACACTGACAAACACTGTAATGCCTAGTAACGTAAGTTGTACATTTGACAATACCTTGGAGTTGAATGAAGTAATGCCTAGCAACATAAGCTGCACATATAACAATACCATGCAGTTAAATGAAGTAATTGCCTAGCAACATAAGCTATTCATTTAACAATACCATGAAGTTTCAGCCGATAACATTTGTATCATACAGGGTGCAAAATATCTAGCTTGTGTTTATCAAACATTAAATTTTTTAATGTTTTAATTAAACAAAGAAAACACTAAAAGCAGCTGATGGAGTCTAATGATTGTCACCTTGTATGCATTTTTTGTACCTGATGAATAATTGTGTAAGAGCCTCTGTTTAGCAGCATGGTACTTGATTCTTTGAATAATTGTTTTGCAGTTTTTCCAGTTGTCAGCATCCAATGCCTTATCATTACATCAGGTTTCTGAGACATTTTTTATCAAACAATTACCAACTCCTTATGAACAGATACATAGAATAGACACTGAGGCAAACACTGCCAATCCAAGTTTAGTATTTCTACTTCATTCTTCTTTTACCCTCTTCCAAGAGATAACATCTATTCCTTGGAGATTTAATAAGGTTGTCATGGGGCAAATATTTGTGATTTTCAGTTTTGATTGGTACAGAAATACGGTTTCTGGCTGAGCATGGGACATATTGTGCTGCATTGCTCTACTTTCAAATTAGCATTTAGTTAACAGATGTCAGATGAATATGAAATATTTCCATCACTTGAACAAGTTTTCTGTTCTCATCTTGGTTGGATGTGAAAATCACAAGTTAGCACTATGATTATTCTTACATCAAGGTCTGATTCCAAAATTCAAATTGTACATGTAGCTTATCTGGCAGCAAGGAAGAGAGCCAAGTAGCCCAGCTTAACTTAAGTAGCTCCATGAAAGCAAGAAAGGTACTTGAGTACTTCGCTTCAGGATTTTTCTTTCATCTTCTTTTGAATTATTAATAATTATTGTAAGATATGTTTTCATCTTTTGAGATAAATGATAAATAACAGTTTTCAAAACAGGGTAACCCAGATTTAGCATTCTGTTTGCCCCTGGGCTTGGGCTCAAGATTTATCAGACCTTGTTACATGGATTGAGAATCATGTACTTAAGATTGATCTGGGTCATACCAGCCATAATTGCAATGTTACATCACCATGAGAACTACAAGTATAGCTCCTCTAATGAATAACATTATTTACATAAGGAATTTTCCTTCCAGATCCTGCAGCCATGGTCTTTTATAACTGTGCAATAGAATAATTCCTCTCCAGATTAAATACAGACAGGCAGTCATTTGCCATTGAATAATTGATCTGTCTGGTTTGGGTTCCAAGTCAAGAGGTAATCTAGTGAGTGGAGTTGTTTGCTTTGATCTTGTGTATATGCCAGATCAGTCTGGGTTGTACCATGTTCTAAATGTTTATTTGCTTTGTAGTTGTATCATTACACTACAAATTGAAAGCTTGGGAAAATTTCTATAATGTCTGTTATAAAATTTTGTTGTTCTTTGTGCATGTTTGTGGGTTTTTTTAATATAAATATTTTTATGTAGCTTTAACAATTTGAGGCATATCACTATGATGTATGCAGCATGGCAGTTTATAGTGATGTTTAGCACAGGGCATCATGGCATCATGCCACAGACGTGTGGCATTATGTCCCACCAGGTCACATTATCCTGACACCAGGCCAACCAGTCCTAACACTAACCTCTAAATGCTGAATTCAAAGTGAGGCAGTGCTTGTACCATATTTATAAGTCTTTGGTATGTCTTGGCCAGGATTCAAACCAGTGACCTCCCACATCCGAGGTGGATGCTCTAACCACTTAAGCCACCAGAGCAGTCTTGCCTGTTGTCTATCAGTCCATTAGCACAATTGTTTGTTGTCACTACTCCAAAACTACATGGAGCCTTGAAACTTTACACAGATATTGAGTCTGTGGTTCTTTTGGTCTTAGGTGAAAGATGTGTTTTTCGTGTTTGAAATGATTTTCATTAAATTTTACTAAAATCAGTGGTGGAAAAATGTGCTGTCTGCAATTCAGCACAAAAAAACAAAAGAAAAAAAAATGAAATTGCTGGGCAAGCGAAGTTTTGTGTTACATACCCATAAAATTATTTAGAATACACATGCCCATAATTTTTTGTAGAACACAGTGGAAAATCCTGGATTAGGCCCAAGTTTTTAAAACTCTTGATTTCAGGCTAGTACAGAAAAAAAAAAAAAAAAGTTTTCCTGTCTGTTAAAATTTAAGTTTGAACATTATTCTTATAATAGTGTATATGTGTTAAAATCTGCCTTCTGCATGGAAATAAATTCTTGCAAAAAAAAAGTACAACTATTGTTTTGATATAATTGGTTGACCTTTTTCTTTGACCTTTGCTCAGGTTGATTAAAGATATTAGATGTTTATGTATAGCTTTGTAATTAAAAAAAGATAATGTTAGATCTGTCAATAGCAGCCACCCATGGCAGAAGTTCAAACTGACTTTACATGGGTGACCCAGTTTGCCATTTGAACTTGGTTTTCCAACTGCGCTATTAATATTATTATTATTATATCAAGCTTTAGTTAACATGTAAGTGCAGTATTCAGCATAATCATAAAATATGAATGTATTGGGCATGGGGACAGTTACATGTGCTTGATTACACTCAAAATTATGATTACAGGTTTTATGACACTGACGATTATTATTATGTTTTCACTTTATTTGGAAACCAAGATTACTATTGCAATTAAAATTAGAGGTGGATGGTTATGATTATGATTGATTTATATTTGCTTGTTATCTTATTTTAGTACTGGGCAGATACCATACATTGTGTGACTGAAAAACAAACAGTTGTAACCTTATATAATTGTTTATTGACAGTTATCTACATATGAATTAACCTGCCAAATGAGCACTTCTTAGCACTGTTTACATCACTTTCACATCAGTTTTAGTTACTGTTGTTACAATGAATAAAACTAAAGCAAATTTTCTGACTAATGATTTGTAATCATGATTACACTATGTGATTACAATAACAGCGAAGGCTGATTATGATTATGAAGCTTCGGAAATCAGTGATTATGATTATGATTACAGCTCACATTCTAATCTGTTACGAATTACAATCAAAACTGGCCCCATGACTGGTTTATATGTTCTCTCCAATGCTTTTGTTCCACATGAGATTACAGTATCATGCTCACTCTAATCCATGGAATAAATTAAGTTTGTTTTATGTACTAAAACAAAACACTAATTTTGCTCTTCATCAACAGTTTGCATTTGATGAAACAGAGGACGGACTCTTTGTTTGGTCAGCTTGTGTAATTAGGCTTAGAAACAGCTGTCCACACACTAAACAATATACGGATTAACCAGTTGCTCAACTTGTTGAGATCAGAAGACAGTTGGCTCATATGAGAATGAAAAAAAGTTTTTTTGGTTATTGTTGATAACATATGAAGCAAAGTTTTGCCTGCCTTTACAAATTTTTAAATTTTAAATCATCTGCCGCTAATCGGACTAGTGAAGGCAGATGTAAATTGTACATGAATCACTCCTCAAGGAGGATTTTTTTTTAGCTGTGGCCATGGCACATGTTTCCAACACCAGCCTGTCTGACCTTTTATATTTCTTGATTGTTTCTCTAAATTCAATAAAAGTGGATGTTTATTTCCTGTAATAGACGTGCACTGATGGAAGCGAATTCAATGCTAGACATTACAGGAATTTGTTTAACATCCAGTATACAGCTCAGTCTAAGCTGAATAGGATCGATGACATGCACTGTACCCACTGTATAACATCAAGAGTGTTTTAATGGGATCCTGACATGCACTGCCCGGCTGTACATATTCCAAGGTTTCCTAGGAAACCTTGGACAAATTTTTCTAGGAAAAACCTCAGAGTATTGGTTGCTGATTTTCCGAGGTAATAGTTCAAGGACAACATTTTTTTATACCAATGTCCAAGGTTTTTATTCTCAATGTCCAAGGTTGACCTCAGACTTCCAAGGTTTTTTGTAACCAATACTCCAAGGTTTCCTAGGAATCCTTGGACATGCTGTCCAAGGTTTACAAGCATTCTGAGAATTCCTCGGACATATCGTTCAAGGATTCCTCGGACATATTGTCTGAGGTTTCCAAGGACACATCATCCGAGGATTCCGAGGACATATTGTACGAGGTTTCCTAGGACACATTGTCCGAGGATTCTTCGGACATATCGTCCGAGGTTTCCTGAGACATATCGTCCGAGGTTTCCTGGGGCACCTTCCTGGCATAAAACATCTGACCAAGAATTGAAGCAAATAATACAGAATATAAGAATACATTTTATTTTTAATTTGTTAAACACGTACAAATAAAATTTTAAAAAGGTCCAAATATCAAGAATGCCCATAAGGTTCCTTCAATGCCAAATTGTCCATTTAATTTTGAAAATCCATCTATTTATATCCTGGTTTCTTGATGGTTTTAGCATTTCATTGACTTTCTTGTTTATCATCACCTCTTTGATACTCTGCCATTTCTTTTGGATCAGTCCTGCAAAAAAAACCATATAGGTTGAAAATATAAAATGTGATGAATTAATAAAACAAATAGTATACATATAACATAACTGTTATTGGTAGCCTTAAATTTACAAATCATGTTTGGAATCCTTTTGTTCTGAAAACAAGGTATTAACCCTAAAAAAGCTAAATTTCTACATTGGACTGTTCTTTGAATTTGGGACCATCATGCTAAAAATTGTTGAAAACAAAAAGAGTCAAGATTATATTATGTTCCTGGCTCAATGATTTACGAGTTCAAACTAATGTGCTCAGTCAATAAAATTATAAGATCCTGATGCACCCCTTTAAAGATATTATTAAAATTATTCAGAATTACTATCTTATTTTATTTTATTGTACTGTAATTGACCCATAAAGATATGACACAATGCTTGTTGCTTATAAAGTTTTTAAAAAGTTTGAAATTGCTGCATCTTTATCTTACCTTGGACTTTTTTGGTGTTACCGTCGTGGTCTGTTTTCATGTTGCCATCTTGGTGGTCTATTTTGTTGCTATTGTCTTAGCCATTTTTTTAGTGGTTTTGCTGATTGTGGATTTGCATCTTGTTTCAACCCTAAATTTAAAAAAAAATGCAAACTTTTCAAATAATATGCAATACATTCCATGCCATTTACTAGTGATGGGAATTGATTACTTGGGAAAAAAATACATATGCCCATGTTTATTGCTGAAACAAAATGTGGTTAGGCATGTTGGCCTTTAAAAATAAAAATAATAATAATTTTAATTATGTAACCTGACATTCTTTATAAAGTTAAGAGATCACTGATGCTTGCATTTTAGCTAAATCGTATGCAACAGGTAAAATAAAGCATGAGATCGGTATCATGGACACCATATTTCCTTTTTAATTAGACAAACAAAAGAAATCCAATTTAAGTACATGTACTGTTTAATATCATCAACATATGACATGCATGAGTATTAATCATTTTAATATGGTACACAAATTTACTCCCGAATGAAGGGCATATACTATCAGGGTTTGCAAGGTCTATAAAGTTGTTTAGCAGGGGCCAT